>OY282640.1:95969936-96244710 GCA_958299015.1 Tetanocera ferruginea | reverse complement strand
ATATTTATATTTTATATTTTATATTTTATATTTTATATTTTATATTTTATATTTTATATTTTATATTTTATATTTTATATTTTATATTTTATATTTTATATTTTATATTTTATATTTTATATTTTATATTTTATATTTTATATTTTATATTTATATTTTATATTTTATATTTTATATTTTATATTTTATATTTTATATTTTATATTTTATATTTTATATTTTATATTTTATATTTTATATTTTATATTTTATATTTTATATTTTATATTTTATATTTATATTTTATATTTTATATTTTATATTTTATATTTTATATTTTATATTTTATATTTTATATTTTATATTTTATATTTTATATTTTATATTTTATATTTTATATTTATATTTTATATTTTATATTTTATATTTTATATTTTATATTTTATATTTTATATTTTATATTTATATTTTATATTTTATATTTTATATTTTATATTTTATATTTTATATTTTATATTTTATATTTTATATTTTATATTTTATATTTTATATTTTATATTTTATATTTTATATTTTATATTTTATATTTATATTTTATATTTTATATTTTATATTTTATATTTTATATTTTATATTTTATATTTTATATTTTATATTTTATATTTTATATTTTATATTTTATATTTTATATTTTATATTTTATATTTTATATTTTATATTTTATATTTTATATTTTATATTTTATATTTTATATTTTATATTTTATATTTTATATTTTATATTTTATATTTTATATTTTATATTTTATATTTTATATTTTATATTTTATATTTTATATTTTATATTTTATATTTTATATTTTATATTTTATATTTTATATTTTATATTTTATATTTTATATTTTATATTTTATATTTTATATTTTATATTTTATATTTTATATTTTATATTTTATATTTTATATTTTATATTTTATATTTTATATTTTATATTTTATATTTTATATTTTATATTTTATATTTTATATTTTATATTTTATATTTTATATTTTATATTTTATATTTTATATTTATATTTTATATTTTATATTTTATATTTTATATTTTATATTTTATATTTTATATTTTATATTTTATATTTTATATTTTATATTTTATATTTTATATTTTATATTTTATATTTTATATTTTATATTTTATATTTTATATTTTATATTTTATATTTTATATTTTATATTTTATATTTTATATTTTATATTTATATTTTATATTTTATATTTTATATTTTATATTTTATATTTTATATTTTATATTTTATATTTTATATTTTATATTTTATATTTTATATTTTATATTTTATATTTTATATTTTATATTTTATATTTTATATTTTATATTTTATATTTTATATTTTATATTTTATATTTTATATTTTATATTTTATATTTTATATTTTATATTTTATATTTTATATTTTATATTTTATATTTTATATTTTATATTTTATATTTTATATTTTATATTTTATATTTTATATTTTATATTTTATATTTTATATTTTATATTTTATATTTTATATTTTATATTTTATATTTTATATTTTATATTTTATATTTTATATTTTATATTTTATATTTTATATTTTATATTTTATATTTTATATTTTATATTTTATATTTTATATTTTATATTTTATATTTTATATTTTATATTTTATATTTATATTTTATATTTTATATTTTATATTTTATATTTTATATTTTATATTTTATATTTTATATTTTATATTTTATATTTTATATTTTATATTTTATATTTTATATTTTATATTTTATATTTTATATTTTATATTTTATATTTTATATTTTATATTTTATATTTTATATTTTATATTTTATATTTTATATTTTATATTTTATATTTTATATTTTATATTTTATATTTTATATTTTATATTTTATATTTTATATTTTATATTTTATATTTTATATTTTATATTTTATATTTTATATTTTATATTTTATATTTTATATTTTATATTTTATATTTTATATTTTATATTTTATATTTTATATTTTATATTTTATATTTTATATTTTATATTTTATATTTTATATTTTATATTTTATATTTTATATTTTATATTTTATATTTTATATTTTATATTTTATATTTTATATTTTATATTTATATTTTATATTTTATATTTTATATTTTATATTTTATATTTTATATTTTATATTTTATATTTTATATTTTATATTTTATATTTTATATTTTATATTTTATATTTTATATTTTATATTTTATATTTTATATTTTATATTTTATATTTTATATTTTATATTTTATATTTTATATTTTATATTTTATATTTTATATTTTATATTTTATATTTTATATTTTATATTTTATATTTTATATTTTATATTTTATATTTTATATTTTATATTTTATATTTTATATTTTATATTTTATATTTTATATTTTATATTTTATATTTTATATTTTATATTTTATATTTTATATTTTATATTTTATATTTTATATTTTATATTTTATATTTTATATTTTATATTTTATATTTTATATTTTATATTTTATATTTTATATTTTATATTTTATATTTTATATTTTATATTTTATATTTTATATTTTATATTTTATATTTATATTTTATATTTTATATTTTATATTTTATATTTTATATTTTATATTTTATATTTTATATTTTATATTTTATATTTTATATTTTATATTTTATATTTTATATTTTATATTTTATATTTTATATTTTATATTTTATATTTTATATTTTATATTTTATATTTTATATTTTATATTTTATATTTTATATTTTATATTTTATATTTTATATTTTATATTTTATATTTTATATTTTATATTTTATATTTTATATTTTATATTTTATATTTTATATTTTATATTTATATATTTTATCCCAACAGTGGATATTGAACTGTCAAAAACACCCTTCGTCTCGCTCATCACATGCCGCATCACACGTACACTGTATGTGAGAAGAACAACATGTCCTTATATTTTACTTCTTTGGCACAAATGTTCTGTCAAACCAGTGCTTTTAAAACGTTCTATAATGGCCAATTGAAAAAGTAAAAAAGAAAATTAAAACAAGGGTGTAACTACGAGCATTAAAATTATATACTTCCTTTCTCCGCTGTCTTCCAACTGAGCAACAACTGAGGTAAGAAATAGCTCCTTTGTAAATCCAACAAAATTGTTGTATCCCACAACATTGCATGTACACTTTGTACAACCCGACCTCACACAAATTCCAAAGAACCAACTCAATAATTATTACTACCAGGTGTCGATACCACAAATGCAGCGATCTGCATTTCGACATAAATAATAAACAAAAATAAAATACTACGAACGACAACAACCCAATTTGAGTACAGCGACTCAAATTGCCGGCGTTCAAGAAAAGAAAAATATACAGACCTAATTTAAGCGCATATGCTTAAATTACCAAAAAAAACAAAACCAATGCTTTGCTTTTATTCAAGTGGTTTCGACTTAAACGTCGGCGACAACAAAAACAAAGCAAGTGACTGTTTGGGTGCATCGGCATTGGCTTGCACGGTCAGCAAAGGCCGTTCATTTACCTACCCTAGTTACTGCGCTGCTTGTAAGGTGCATTGCCTGCAACATTTCCTAGATATATGTAGCTTATGTATTGATTTTGATTGGTTGGTATCGATTTGAATTTCCACTAATTGGAAATTATTGGAATTATTGGAATATAGAAACACCCTCAAAAACTGAGGATTTTCCTTTATAAACCACCGACCGGCGTAGAAACGATCAAGAAAGAGAGATAGTTTGTAACAAATAACATTTAAACTGGTCGCAGCCTCGCTAAGACAGCGGGCCTTTTTAGAATAACATATTGAAAAAAATCCAACTTTGGTCGCAGCCACGCTAAGACAGCGGGCCATTGTTGAAATAAAAATCAATAAAATAAAATCTTAATCTAAAACAAACGTCTTGTTTCTTCCGTCCATGGTCACTCTTCTCCGTGTGAAAGCACGGATACCATCGGACGTTAAACTCAACATTGGTGGCAGCGGTGGGATACGCTACATCTCAAAAATCAATAAAAGGAAAATTCCTTTAATAACAAAAGAAATAAATTCAATAAATATTCAAAAAAATAATAAACAAAATTTTTAAAAGCGTACCGAGGCTTCAACATCGGCTGTGAAAAACAAAACAAAAAAAGTGAAGATAAGCGCGCCGAGGCTATAACAGCGGCAGTGTAAAAAAAAACAGTGAAAAAAAAGGAAAGCCCAGGATAATCAGCTTTAAGGTCGAACTTTCAACATCGAAAATTTCTGCTCGTGTTTTAATTATTTTTCAATTTATAATTTCTGATATTTAATACACGATTTTAATTCGGTCTTTTAATTCGGTGATACAATTAAGTGTTTCTGTGCCTTTATAATTGTGTGGAGCCTGGCTGCTCCGTTAAAGGTGAAAATGAACGATTTTTGTCATGTTGGTTATGTGACAATATTGTTCACATCAAGTGTGCAGGAGTGTCAGGTCGAGTGGCAGATGCCATTGATGAAGGTAAAGGGTTGCGTTGGTCTTGTGAGAAGTGTAGGTTGGCTGACATAAACTTTTATAAGCTTTTTAAGCAAACGAAGCAAGGTTTCTCGGAAATAAGTAGAGAACTTTCTTCACTTTCAGATAAATTTTAAAAATATCAAACTCTTTTCAATGAATTCAAATATATTGATGAGTCAATTCCTTCATCAAAGCGAAAAAAGAAACATATGACCCTTCGAAGCAAACAGAAAACTGACTCGACACCAACAGAACCTTCTATCGAACAAGACAACGTTGACGACATGGACACGGATGCTCCTCCTCCTATTCTTTCTTCTTCGGCAAATTTGTCTGTGTCTGCTCCTTTTCCATTATTAGCTCCACCTCTCGCTTTGCAAGAAATATCGTATGCACAAGCTGCTTCTCTTCCTCCTACTGTTGCTGATGTCCAACAAATTGCAATTACTTCTGACATTTCTGTTCCTAAACCTTTGATTGCTATTCCTCCAACTAAATCAATTTTTGTTTCGCGCTTAGTATCTGATACAACAGAAAATGATATAGATTTTTTCATTAAATCAAAGTCGAAATGTTCATCGACTCTTTCTATTTATATTCATAAATTCGAATACGTTAACGCACGTCCGGCTACTTCCTTTAGATTGACAGTTCCAGAAAATTTATTTAATACTATTGTTGATGTAAGTTTCTGGCCGCGAAATACAATTGTACGCGAATTCTAATTCAAAAATAATCCGCGATTAGTAAATGTAGTACACTTGCCTCGCTCGCGAAATAGCCCGCAATCTCATCCAAAAAACGATTAACAAGTCGCAAGTCTAAATTAGAACTTGTGTACCAAAACGTAAGAGGTCTTAATTCCAAACTTTCTGCAATGTTCATTAACAGTTTTGATTTCGAATATAACATTTTAATTTTCACGGAGACTTGGCTTCGCTCTAATATTCTAAATTCTGAAATAATGTGTAAAAATTATCAAATTTTCCGTAAAGACCGTTATAATAAGATCGGTGGTGGTGTTCTGATAGCTGTTCATATCTCGTTTGCATCTGATGAATTAACAATTCTCGACACCAGTGAACTGGAGTTTGTTTGTGTTTCAGTTAAATTAAATAATTGCATTGCTTATCTTACCTGTTCTTACATTCCTCCTAATTGTGACATATCAATTTACTTAAGACATATTAACGCCATCTAGCAAGTTCATAATATGTTAAAAAATAACGATGGTCTTATTGTGTTGGGCGATTTTAACCTACCCTTTGTGTCTTGGAATTCGACAGATGATTCTTCATTTCTTACACCTGTTTCCACTAGTAATTGGATCAATAATTTTTTAGATAAGTTATCTGACCTGTGTCTTCAACAAGTCAATAATACTTTTAATAAAAACCAAAGAACGCTGACCTTGTGATTGTAGATAGATGTGTGGTGTAGTCCACAAATGAAAAATTATTTTCTTTTATACAAATTTATTTTATTAACATTTATTTTTATACGACTAGGTTTGTCGAATACAATTTTATAATATTTTTTTTGATAATAATTTTTTTGATGAATAAAAATTGACATCAACAAAAAAATATTTTTTACATTCAAATTTTTTAAATTAAAGTATTTTATATTGTATGTATGTGTGTAGTGTGTATGTGATATGCAGACACCACATTAATCCCCCTCATAGGTTTTTGTTGTGTTCGCTAATAAATTAAAATGTACTTTCTTTTTTGGCTTGTGTGTGGAAGAGTGTTTGTGTAGTTTCTGAATCTAAGAATGCTGGTTTAAGTCTATCTATGTTAAGTGTTATAGTAGTGTTTCCTTTTAAAATTGTGAAATATTTTGGTGTTCTGTCTACCACTTCGAACGGGCCATCGTACGGGTTTTGAAGCGTGTGTCTGATGGAATCGTTACGAATGAATACAAATTTACAACTCTACAACGCCTGGGGTATGTACTCTTGATTTGATCTTATATGAAACTTGCTATCTGACTGAATGTTTTTAGTTTTCTCTTTAAGCGCTGACAAAATTTCTGATGAGCTGCCCGTTGGATCACTATGTACTACTAGCTGCCGCGGCAGTCTCAGATTCTGTCCAAAAACCATTTCGGCAGGAGATGTTTTGATATCTTCCTTAACCGTGGATTTTAGACCTAGCGGGGAAACTAGGGGAATTGCTGAATACCAGTTCTTCAGGTTGGTACTTGTCATGAGTGAGGCTTTTAATTGTCTGTGAAAACGTTCCAAAATTCCATTGGCTTGTGGATGGTATGGGGAGGTCATAATATGGTGGCTTCCTTTGCTCTTACAAAATTGCTTAAACGTGTTGGAAGTAAATTGAGGACCACGATCTGTAGTAATTTCGCGCGGAACACCAAAGCGTGAAATTAATTCTCTATTGAAAGTCTCTATAGTTGTTTTAGTCTCGGTGTTTTTTAATGGGTCAACCTCAGGCTAACGTGTAGTTCTATCGATGGTGGTTAATAGGTATCTGTAACCATTCGATATTGGTAGTGGACCAACTAAATCGATGTGTATATGTTCAAAACGACCGTGTGGAATGTGTATTTTCTGAGTTTGTGTTTTGGTGTGTCGTTGTTCCTTTGCTTTCTGACAGTTCATGCATTCTTGTGACCATTTATTAATGTGTGTATTCATACTGGGCCAGAAGTAACGTTGTGTGGTAAGACGTCTGGAAGCTCTTGTTCCAGGATGTGAGATGTTATGTAGTTGTTCCAATATCTTTTTACGTAAGGTCTGTGGAATGTAATGCCGTATATTGTCTGTGGAATTTTCGCACCAGATACTAATGTTTAAAAATGGAATGTCAATGTGTTTAAATTTGTACATTTTGTTGTCCGTGATATTTTTTTAATTCTGTATCATTTTTTTGTTCTTTGTGTAATTGTTTTAGGTCGATATCGGGTATTTTTAATTCTTCGATTTCGCATCTCGATAGTGCATCGGCTACTATGTTGTCTGTACCTTTGATGTGTGTTATTGTGTTAGTAAATTGTGCAATGTATTCAAGGTGTCGTGTTTGTCTAGGGCTGCGTTCTGTTTTTGAGTGGAGTGCATTCGTTAATGGGTTGTGATCCGTGTAAACTGTAAATGTATTGCCTTCTAAATGATGTCTAAAATGTTTGATTGTTAGATAGATTGCTAGTAATTCGCGGTCGAATGTACTGTATTTTGTTTCTGTTTGTGTTAATTTCTTAGAAAAAAATGCTAAAGGTTGAAGTATTCCATTGTGTTCTTGTTGTAAGACTCCACCAACTGCGGTGTTAGATGCATCTACGGCAACTGATAGTTTTGCTTTACTATTACTATGATTAATTAGTGTTTGCTTAGCAAAACTATCTTTTATTGTTGTAAATGCATGTAATGTTGAGTCTGTCCATTGTAAGTGTTTATCTTTGGTTTTTGATGCGCTTTTCGCCATATCATAAATGGGACCTAACATGTGTGCGAGTTTTGGAATGCACCGGTGGTAATAATTTGTCATACCTATAAATGTTTGTATCTCTTTAATTGTTATTGGTTGTAGGTATTCTTGTAGACATCGTGTTCGTTCTTCAGATGGTCTGATACCATGTTTAGATATGTTGTAACTAAGGAAATCTATGTCGTCTACTCCAAATATGCATTTGTATGGTTTGATATTTAAACCGTATTTGTCAAGTCGTTCAAAAATTTGTGTTTAATGTTCAAAGTGTTCTTCTTCATTGTTACTGGCCACAAGAATGTCGTCTACATAAACGAAAATGAAGTCTAGCCCGTGTAGTAATTCATGTATGAACCTTTGGAATGTTTGCGCTGCGTTTCTCAAACCGAAAGGCATTCGGAGAAACTCAAACATTCCAAAAGGTGTAGTGATTGCTGTTTTGTGTATATCCTCAGGAGCCATGGGAATTTGGTGATAGGCCCTGACTAAATCAAGTTTTGAGTAGATATGTGTATTGTTTTTTTTAATTGTTTATTAAGTTTCAAATAAGTATGTGATTCTTACTATAAATAAACAAAAAGTAATTAATAAGGATAAATTATATAAAGTCTCATAATCGAGCTCTCAAATACATTAAGCTAATACTAAATCCAGCCTTTTTTTAGAAGGTTATATATTTACATAATTTTCCAGTGTTTAATGTATATGTGTATTGTGTAAGTTGTTCGAGAAATCTTGTATATGTGGTAACGGGTAGCGGTCTGGTACTGTTATTGTGTTCAGCAGTGGCGTAGCTAGGGTTGGTGGCACCCGGGGCGGAAACTAAATTGTGCACCCCTTTAGAAGATTTTTTTTTTTTATAAAATGAGTCGATGAATCTTACTATATATTTTCGAATCAACCTCTACAAAAATAACATGTTTTAGAAGAGATTAAAAAAATAAACAAAACTATGCTATCCATGAATATTTGATAAAAGAAGTAAGAATCTAAAATTTTCAGAAACTTAAAGAATTTTTTCTGAATTGTTCCAATATTTTGTCTACCGGGCTTATAAGTTGTGAGAGAAAAATTTACTATTAGTAAACCACACAATATCTGTTTTAAATAATTGAAGAATTGAATTTATAAAAACTTCAGTTAGTTAAATATAGAAAACTTTGAAAAATTTACGAAAAATTTTGCATAATTGAAGAAAAAATAGGACCTGGAAGCAAAACGTTGACAAATTTTCTTTAATGACCCTGAATAACTATTAATATAAATATTTTTTCGAAATCAACCCCCATTTTCTACATAAAATTTAAATGAAAAGTTAAAATAAAATATTAAAATTCATTTATAAACATTTTTCATAATTTTGATCAATTTCTTTATAGTCTCTCAATTAATCTCCGCTTGGACTTTTATAGACAAGATTGAGGTCTATAACATTTGACTGCTTTATAAATATCACCATAAATACCACCATAAATATCAGTATCACATTATTACAGTGATACCAAATTGATATCAGAAATTTGTTTCATTCTCATTATCTACATAATTCCCAAAGCAATCTTACCCAGGTTGGACAAGGTCAAGAGTCATGAATGGCTCAAAAAGAGCTGGCAATTCCAAGAAATCTTTTGATTCTTCACATTGGGTGATTGAGAACAACTTAATTAAATATAATAATTAGAATAATTTTTAATGAACTGTGCATCTTATCTTCTCTTAAAAACTGTATTTTTGATAGTTTTGGTTGGTTGATTTGAACGTAATAATAATTATTTTAGTAAAATAAATAAGTCAGAAAACCATCTTAGTGTTTTTAAAAAACATCTTCAAAATAAAATAAAAAAAGTCAGAACGCCATAAATTGTCATCGAACGCCATTTATTTTATTTAAATTAAAAATATGAATTTAAATCAATTTAATTTTTTAAACATTTTGTAAGTAAGTAAAAAGTTGATTACTGATTTTTAAACTAGTAGTTTTAAGGCTTGCGTACGATGAAATTAGTGCACACATAAACTTAAATAACTTATAAACAAATTGATATTAAAAAAAGAAATTTACGTTTTATTAACAACAATTCTATTCATGATTATTTTATTAACAAATATATGTAACATTATTTATTATTCATGAAATAATTGACTTTTTCTGGAACACATCTCATTAAACTTTAAATGGTGTCTTCAGAGGCTTGCTTACTTGCCACTAGAGATGGGTTTAGACCTGGGTATTTACCCAACGCTGGGTATTTACCCATTTATACCCACTTTCATATCCGGGTATTTATCTAATTTCGGGTAAATACTCATTTGAATAACAAATGCTCTACTCATACGTAGAGTATGAGAAATGTGAACATTTTCGCATTTATTTTGAACATATTTTGTTTAAGTGTATTTTGTCAATACATTTCTTGATGCGTTTTGCTCAGATAAGGCAGTTTTGACTGCATCAAACACAACAATAATTCTTAATAAGAAGCGCTAATCAGCGTGCTTATGGCAATTCAATGTAATGAGTGGGAGCGATGGCAATAACAATTCTGAAGCAACTAGAAAGATTAAAGTTTCGAAACCCAAGCCTTAGGTGCATAAAAAGAATTTGGTTCATTTATTCTTAAATATTTGTTCCCAGCGATTAGTAAATGAAATAAAGTGCGCGTGTTGATAATTATATTTTAAATGATGGGAAGACCGAAAAATTCAACTATTTGGAAACATTTTCATAGAAGTGAAAGTAGCAAAGAAGTTTCATGCTCACATTGTGAACAGCGGTACAAATTTGCAAATGTAAATAAAATGGCAAAACATTTAATAACTTGCATCAAGTGTCCATTATTAATAAAGCAACGAGTTCAAGACATGCTTACATCCAATGTGACAATAAGCAAGATACAGACAGCAAATGAGCATCTTCCTTCAAATTTAGTACAATACAACTTAGCTAAGGCTGTATTTGTAACCGGCACTGCTTTGGCTATGGTGGAGCATCCATTGTGGAAGAACTTTTTTAAGGACCTTAATCCACTTTTTAAGACTCCAACTAGAAAAGCGATTTCCAGCACATATTTGGATAAAATTTATAACGAGATGAGTATGGACATTACTGTGCAACTAAAAGCAGCAAATTTTTTACATATTGAATGTGATGGATGGAGTAACATTCGTAATGAAGGTGTTGTAAACTTTCTCATATCAAAGCCAGAAACTGTATTTGTAAAAAGTCTGTCAACACAGGCCAATCGGCATACAGCTCAGTATTTATCACAGGAAATTATTAAAATTATGAAGGAATACGGGTAACAAAAGTTTTTTGTGTTAATTGGTGACAATGCTGCAAATATGCAAAAGGCGTTCAAAATAGTAAAAGAAGCCTACCCAAATGTTGTGCCTATGGGTTGTGTAGCGCATAGTCTTCATTTACTTTGTCAGGATTTTTTAAGATGCGATACCTTACAGAAGAATTACTCATATGTTGTAAATATAATCAAAACCATTAAAAACAACCAAGTTCTAACAGCAACTTTAGCTAAAATTGTCAAAGAAAAAGGAATCGGTGAACAATTAAAACTGCCAGCCAAAACAAGGTGGGGAAGTTACTTCTATTCAATGCAGAGTCTAATAAAAACTAAAGCATCCCTTCAGATCTTAGCAGTTCATGATCAAATTAATCTACAAGCCGATATAATATCACAGTTACTTAGCAAAATCTTTTGTGAGCACTTAAATTTGATGGATGTTTGGATGAAATTTCTCCAGTAACTTGGTGGAAAGGAATTTGTGGAAGCACGCAACTATGCAAATTAGCTGTTCGAATTTTAACAGCTCCCTGTACTTCAGCTGCTACTGAACGTTCCTTTAGCACCCACAGCTTCATTCACTCAAAAAAAAGGAACCGTTTAACAACACAAAGAGCAGGAAAAATAACATATATATCGTGCAACTGGAACTTGCTTTTTAAAAATAGTTTACCACCTTCAGCAGAAAGCACGCACTTCACTCAATTTGAAAATGCCATGAATTCTTCACTAGAAGGTACTCAAGACGATATCCCTTCAACTGCCACAGGAATCGCGCACTCTATTCGATATGAGTTTTTATTGGATACGGACAGCAACAGCGATTACGATTAAATTTAAAAATTATTGAATTTGTTATAAAAAAATCTAATTCATAATAAAAAATTAAATTCTTTAAATTCATTTCAATTTTTCTTTATTCTGATTTATACCCACATTTTGGGTAAATACCCAGGTGCTTGGGTAAATACCTGGGTAATTACCCTTAAATACCCAATTTACCATTTGGGTATTTACCCTTGTCCCATCACTACTTGCCACTGACCATTAACTTGAAAATATTTTGATGTTTTCAGCAACCTGTTTAATGTTCTTCATTATACTTTTTGCCAGAGCTCAATATCTCCCGATGGGTTTGAGCTCCGGGCAGTTTGGTGGATTTGCATTCTTGGTACAAATGTAATATTTTCTTTTCATACCATTCAATAGCTGATTTGCTCTAATGGCATGAAGCCAAATCACGCCAACAAAAAGGTAGAGACCTCATGCTGCCTTATGAATGGTAAAAGGCGTTTTTGCAGGCACTCCTGAATATAAATTTCGGTGTTAATCGTCCCAGTTGAAACAAATGATCTGCTTCGTCTTCCACAGCTACAAATGGCCTGCCATACCAAGAACTTCTTCGGGAACTTTGATTTTTTTGGGTCTTAAATTCTTGCTGGACATTTCCTCTTTGACTGGCAACATAAAAATCGACACCTGGAAGCTGATAAGTCAATAAGTACATATGTTTCATCGTCCATAATGCAGCAATCGAATTTTTTTAAGAAATCTCGGTGAAGTATTTTTTGCCTCAACATTCTTTTTAGAACTCCTGTCCGGAACTTTCTGAACTTTTAATGGCTTAAGTCCTTCCTCCCAACCGGCTTCTCAATCTCACCGATAAAGAAAAATCTGTTATAAAGAGTTAATCGCTATAGAGGTTACAAAAAATATACTCTGTATATGGTAGAAAAAAGTACCAAGAGAAAAGTCAAAGTGAAGTATAGTACGTTACAAAAATGGCGCCCAACGTGGGGCAGGTTCGAATGCTACCACAGGATTCTTATGTCCTGGCGAATCTGTTTCTTTTTTTCAGTAATTAACTTTTAAATATCAATTCATACTGAAGTTCAATAAATCAGTTTTTTTTAATTTTGTGGAGTTAGGTGATGAAATAAATGTTTAATCATGTTTGTAATTCCGACTATTTGGCGTTAGCTAGTTCGAGTAGTTTCGACCAGATGCTCTTAAATATTCATTTTTATTTCAAACGCTATTAGGTTAAAAACCTGGTGACTTCGTTTCAAGGATTTTAGATATCTGAAATAGCGATCTTCTGCTTTACACATATTTTCTTGGAAATATGGTCGATTGCTGACCTGTCATCTTCTGTCCGAAAATAAGTAGTAATCAAGTTAAAAACTAAGCAGTGCATTCACGATTATAAAATTCAGTGAAACTTTCCATAGTCCAGTTCTAGTTTTCTTAATCTTTCGTAATCATTATCACTATTCTATCCCAAAAAAAACGTTTACTCACATAAGAAAGATTAATTTTAGTAAAAAATATTTTCAATTTTAATTCGACATACCTCTCGTGCATAGCGCAGAAGATATCCCAGCACTATCAGCTGCTATATCTAAAACCTCTTGTGCTGTATGTTTGCAGTCATTAACAAATGAACAAGATTCTGTTATAACGCTGTGCAATCATGGTTTTCATAATCATTGTATTCAAACTTGGCTTTAAGCTAACGAAGATTGCCCATGTTGCAAACGTAGTTGCAATATAACTGAACTACAACCATTTTACATAAAACTCCAAAACAAAGAGACCAAAGTAACTATGAATAGTATATTATATGAATATTATATGAATATTAGTAAGTTTGCGGCCACTATACAACCCAAGAACCTAGAGATTAAACTCTTAAACACCAAACCAATTCAAAATATAACGCAGATATATACGTGTTAATATGTACAAACATATATGTGTGTATTAGCGTGGCCGTTATTTTTTTTTTTTTATTTCTTATATTCTCTCCCCTCAAATCGGTTCAGTTTTATGTAAAAAAAAATACAAAAAAGTTTCAAAGCGATAAGTTGTGTTTTAGGGGTGTCGCCCGCCCCTTTAAAATTGGCCTTCAAGCCCATTTATGCAAATGTAATTTGTTTGTATATGAGTATCTTTTTAAAAAAACATTTTACAAGAATATGATGTATGGCAATATTTTAGCTATTTTAGTCAACAACATAAGCCTTAAAGAAAGTTTTTTGCTAAAATTAATATTTTAGAAAATAATGAAGAAAATAACCAACAAAATACCAAAAATTATATGTACCAAAATTATATTTATATGGAAATTATTTGTTCTAAGCATGTGCTTGCTTATGTCTATGCATGGTAAAAGCTTATGTCTATTAAATTATTTCATACATTTCTATACTACGTATAGTCAAAAGAAAACTAAACAAAAACAAAATTATTGACTTATATTAAAAAATTTATAACTCTTGACTTACAGTAGATTTCTTAGAGTTCGAAAAGCAGCGACGATAGTCGCTAACAACCTGCAGTACAAATTGTTTTTGCTCTTCATTTCTTGTAAATAGCTTATTATACTCCTCCATCAACTTCACTCCTCTTTCGGCGGTATCATTGACGACTCTTAATTTTTTTAATGTTTTTACCGCTGTCATATAGCAATCCTGCGCAGGCCATTCGGACGGAGTTAATGTCATGAAAGACGTATCAATTTGAAATCTCTCAAAGAAATTTCTTGTTTGAGAAGAAACAAACTGCTCAAGCCCACCACTAATGAATTTTGAAACTGTTTGTTTTCCCATTGTGGCGCGGTTAAAGTTAATTTGTTTTTCTTTTTCAATATTCAAAGCAGCGACCATATTTTCTTTTGTTGCATCTACGAAATTGTTGTCAAAAAACGCAAATGCAATAGCCTCCCCATTTAAATACCATAAATGGTTTTTGAATTTTTTGACGGCAACCTGCGAGATTCCTAAATCAATATTTTCAAAATCTTTTAATTTTGATAAAAAATTTAAGTCGGTGTGTGGTGCTTGTATTGCTAAGGGAGCAGAAAACCAGGCTTCAACATATACGGCGACAATAAAAATGCAAATTTGACGTAGTCCAATGCTTTCAGATGATGTCAAGTTAAACTCTTCACGGAACAAATATATTTTCAAGCTGTAAATAGCTTTTCCCATCCAACGCGCATGATGATAAGCACCCGGTGAACGAATTATTACACTGTTTGGCAGTTTTTTTAGGTTCTCACCCAGGAATAGCAAGGTAAGTTCTAGTAACTCCTTATAATCCTCTCTAGGTTGTACTTCTTGTAAGATTGTGTTAACAAAACTTACAACTCGAGATTTTTTGTTTTTCAAATAATTATTTACCACTTCATCTTGCATTCCTTGCTGCCAGTTCTTAACGTTTAATTTTGGCCATGCATTTTTAAATTTTTCAAATATTGTTACGTTAGGGCTTGAGTGATTTTGAAATTTTTCCTCAAACACACTTCTCAGTACAACTTCATAAATGTGGTGTCGGCAAGGTAACCACATTAGCTTTCTTTGTAAGTCGTGTTCAATCAACGTACAAGTGCCCTTATGTCGGCCGGTATTGACCGCTGTTGTATCAAACACCAAACATTTGATTTCTTCTTGCAAACCCCATTCACAAATTGCACGATAGATAGCATCGGCCTGGTGCCGTCCTGAACCTGAATCCAGTGCTGGTACTTCCAAAAGCTGCTCACATTCTCCACTCGAAACTAAAATCGGAAGTCTATCGACTTTAACATTCCCCGTTAAGGCTGGCAAAAGTTTCCCATCCCAATGTAAACAAATGGTATCTAAAGCATCCAATCGAAAATTACTTCTTAGAAATGTCGCTCTTTCCTTTCGCAATTGTTGTCTTGCAACTTGGATGGAAGTTCTGTTGATAATAAAGTCCGCAATATCTATATTAACGGACTCCAATACTGCTGAAATAATGTGAACAGCGTTTCTATCACTTATTTTGCAGTAATCTAATGCTATAACCAATTTTTGTGTCATGATTGTTTTTGTACCTCTATATTTTTTGGCAGGAGGTTCAAAATCTTCGATATTTGCATCAGAAACTGTTTGAGGTAATTGGAGCTCGTCGGTGTTAGTATCAGGAAGTTCAAAACTGGAATCACTTTCAGATGATGTAAATTGTACAGTTTCATCTATATAAATAAACAAGCATTTTATTTTATTAACATGACAAATTAATTTCATTATAAATTTACTTAATATATTTATCTCCCGATTACTTCGATCCCTTCGCCTTGAATCACCTTGTTCGCGAATTTCAATATTGCGTTCCTTTCTTTCTTGCGCATAGTCAATTCCAAACATTAATCCCGGTCTACCTTTTTGTCTCTGGCTAATTAAAAATGCTTTATCCTCTTCAATTGTAATCATGTTCAAGGCTTCTGCATGTGCAATATCAAAAAGCTGTTCTAATTGATCAGTCCAAATCGTTTCTTTATTTTTAAGGAAATTTGACGTCTTTCCAGAGCTTTTCAAGAATATTCTCCATTCCGTGTGCAATTTTTCCAACTTTTCAATGCAGTGATGCTTCGCTCTTGTTGGTATACGAGCTTTTCTCCAAAAAATTAAAAGTTCTTCAACGACTAATGTTGAACTCTCACGTAAGTTCAGTTTCACATAGCGTAAATGAAAAAATAAAACTTTAAGCACTTCTAAACTAGAAGGTAATTTGCTACCCATAAGTGCATTTGAACAATAACCAATAATATAAATTTTTTCACGTAAAATTCGGTCGGACATTTCTTTAATATTTTTAATTACACTGTTGCAAGTTGAATTGTTTAGCATTAACTGAGGTTTATCTCTGTATGAAAACAAATTCTGTAAAGTCTCACAAACTGCGCTGCCAAATAGCGGTAAAATAAAGCAATTCCTTGCGTTCTCTTTGATTGATTGCAGAGCCAAATAGCCTCACATAGTCTCACAAACTGCGCTGCCAAATAGCGGTAAAATAAAGCAATTCCTTGCGTTCTCTTTGATTGAAATGAAGAGCAAAAACAATTTGTACTGCAGGTTGTTAGCGACTATCGTCGCTGCTTTTCGAACTCTAAGAAATCTACTGTAAGTCAAGAGTTATAAATTTTTTAATATAAGTCAATAATTTTGTTTTTGTTTAGTTTTCTTTTGACTATACGTAGTATAGAAATGTATGAAATAATTTAATAGACATAAGCTTTTACCATGCATAGACATAAGCAAGCACATGCTTAGAACAAATAATTTCCATATAAATATAATTTTGGTACATATAATTTTTGGTATTTTGTTGGTTATTTTTCATTATTTTCTAAAATATTAATTTTAGCAAAAAACTTTCTTTAAGGCTTATGTTGTTGACTAAAATAGCTAAAATATTGCCATACATCATATTCTTGTAAAATGTTTTTTTAAAAAGATACTCATATACAAACAAATTACATTTGCATAAATGGGCTTGAAGGCCAATTTTAAAGGGGCGGGCGACACCCCTAAAACACAACTTATCGCTTTGAAACTTTTTTGTATTTTTTTTTACATAAAACTGAACCGATTTGGGGGGAGAGAATATAAGAAATCAAAAAAAAAATATTCTCCATACAACTAACGGCCACCCTAGTGTGTATATATCGGTGATTCCATGTCAAAAGGCACACTTTTCTGATATCACTATTTTTTAATGTTCTGAAACTTTTTTGGTGGATTGTTCATCTGAAAAATATAATAACTGCGTACTTTTTTTTTGCAAGTTAATTTTTTTAGCAAAGTTATACACTGTCCAAAACATTAAAAATGATAAAAAAACTAAATAGGTACATGTATTTAAACAGTTCTATCTTCTAAACTGTAAGTCGCACAGACAAGAAACTCAAGTATTGCTAGGTACTTTGAATGGATCTTTCTGGTGGTGTCATTTGTTTATAGATCTTTTATAGAAAAAAGTTTCTTTTTCTAATCCCGAAATTTGCCATCATATTTTTCACTGTCGGCGCAACAACTTTTTCACCTTTTTTATATAATATCGCATTAAGGCATTCATTTTTAATATTTACGCAAAATTTTAAGTTGGATCTCCAACGATTGCTATTTTTAATGATTTTTTAAAAAAATGTCTACTTAAGTTTTCCTATATTTGTATATCGAAAATTTTATTTTGGTATAAAAAATTATTGTTCCTTACTGAATATATAAGTACATCTGCAACGAATGAAACTTGTGATTGATCATCATAAAAAAAATATTTTTTGTATATATGGACATGTGCACTGCGACTCAACGAATCAAACTTCAGCTCCTTCGCCTTAAAAATTGTCAAAAAACTTAAGAACTATTAATACTGAATTGTCTTCATCAAAGCAGTTCTTACTTATTTACAAGGCCATTAGATTGGTATCTATATTAAAACAATGCAGACATAAATAGTTGTACAATTTAAAAAAATACAAGTATGGAAGATTAAAAAAAAGCGCATTCAATAGTCAATCCTTTGAGTCGTAAAACACATGACCATAAATTTGGAACATATCAATTTTTTATGATGATCTATTTGAAGGATTTACTTCAAACCAAAGAGTTACTGCATATATAAAATAAGGAACAATATCTTTTTTTATATTAAAATTAAATTATATGTATACAAATATATGAAATCTTTAGCAGGCATTTTTAAAAAAATTCATTAAAAATAGCAATCGTAAGAGATCCAACTTAAAATTTTGCACAAACCTTCAGAATGAATGCCTGCATACTACATTTTACTAAAATCTTGAAAAAGTTGTTGCGTCGACTGTGAAAAATATGATGGAAAATTTCGGGATAAAAAAAAAAATTTTTGCCATAAAAGTACTTTAAAAAAATGACACCACCAGAAAGATCCATTCAAGGTTCTTAAGCTATACCTGAGTTTATTTTCTGTACGACTTACAGTTTAGAAGATAGAGCTCTTTAAATACATGCATCTATTTAATTTTTGTATGATTTTCAATGTTTTTGACAGTGTATAACTTTGCAAAAATAAAAATTTCGCAATAATAAAAAACACAGAATATGTTTTTTTTAATGTGAACTTCTAACCTACAAAGTTTCAAAAAAATCGGAAGCACTAAGGTCAGATTTTGATAAAAATGTGTCGAAATGATATGGAATCACTGATATACGGGTCACTATGTAATTTTGGAACACCGTGCTAATATTATTAATTGAATATGTATTTGGGCTAACGCAGGCATAAAACTTGCATGAAAAAGAGATATACTCTGGCACACCAAACCAAGTAATAAGCTAAGTAAAAAAGAATGATATCATATTCGATGGTGCTAACTTCATAAAACTCAATATTAGAAGGAAAAAAAAAACTGAAACGATCTCAAATATATGGAGTTACTTCAGCCAACATTTGTACAGAAAATCACAATATTAACAGCGTTTAATGTTTGACACGAAATTTTTAATGTATTTATTATTTAAATGGAAAATCATATTCCGCTTTAGGACATCCACCGAATCACAAAACTAATTAAGCTGTAGCTATTGTTGAAATCACTACACATACATCGTAAAGGGTCATGAAGGGCAAAATTTGAAGTGCACTGACACAACTTAATAAGCACAAAATGTCTAGATCCTCTTCTTGGGATGTTAAAGTTAAAAAATGAGATAGTATTGGGAGTCAATATCACAACAAAGTAATTTATAAAGGAAGGTGACATTAAGCACCATTCTTCTGCTTCTCAAGGAAGGCAGTAAAATTTGCTAAAGGCGAGTTTCATACGAAGGAAGAATAATATCTGTGTTCCAACGATGATGACGTAAAGCAAAAAGTAAAAACTGTTTTTGACCCGATTCTATTGCACTAATGTGGACGTTATATTGAGGGTTCCATACTACGGAAGCATATTCAAGGATTGGTCTTACGAGAGATATATATAGTAATTTAGTAGTGAAGGCATCATTGAATTCTTTCGCCCATCTTTTAATGAAACCAAGAACACCTCTAGCCTTATTTACCGCCAAACTTACGTGGAGATTGAAGCGAAGTTTTGGATCCATAATTACACCAAGATCAACAAAACTATGTACAATTTCTAAGTGGATGTCATTTATAGTGTAATTTGTGCTTTGAGCAGTTCTACGTGAGAAGGTCATTGATTTGCATTTTTATAAGTTAAGGTTTAATAGGTTGAAGTTCCACCAATCCACTAGTCTGTTTAAATCAGATTGTAAAAGATGTTGTTCGTCGAGTGAGGTAAGAAAGGTGTTGTTCGTTGTAGGTAAGAAAAAGTTTCACATCGTCAGCATACATAAAGACGTCACAGTGTTTAATTGCCGAGGGAAGGTCATTAATAAATAGTAAGAATAAAACCGGTCCTTCCTTGCGGATGACTTTCTTGCGGAACACCAGGTGTAACCATAATATTTTGTGATAGAGAATTTTTTTATAAAACTTTTTGAAAACGTCGCGATAAAAAAGATTCTATCCAATTTAGCAATTTGACAGGAAACCCAATTAGCTTAATTTTTTTAATAGAAGATTATGATTGACGCTGTCAAAAGCTTTGCTTAAGTCCGTATAAATAACGTCGGTCTGTTTTCCCAAAGTAAAATTTTTTATTACACGAGTTGTAAACTCCAAAAGGTTTGTTGAAGTTGATTTACTCTTTAAAAAACTATGTTGAGTGACAGAAATGGAGAAAGATACGAAGTGGGTTAGTTGTTCAGTTATGATTTTCTCAAATAATTTAGGGATTGCGCTTAATTTGGCGATGCCTCGGTAGTTAGTGACATCAATTTTGGAGCCAGATTTATGAAGGGGTATAATAAATGAATCTTTCCATATAATGGGAAAATGTCCACTTTGCAAGGATATATTAAATATTAAATCTTATATAATATAAATAAAAATCAAATGTCGTTCGTTGGTAATTGCATCAGTTGAGAACGGCTGAGAATTTGGATAATTTTTTTTTAAATGTTCGTCGTAGTCCAACTTAGGTTTTTGCGCAAAGAAAAATTAACCACGCCCATTTTTACGCCCACTTTTTTCGATTTATCTTAAATCGAAAAACGGCTGCACCGATTTGGCTATTTATTTTTTTTAAATGTTCGTAATAATCCAATTTTAGTGTTTACGGAAAGAAAAATTGACTACGCCCTCTTTATGCCCACTTTACGTCCACTTTTTATATTTATTTAAAATCGGAAAACAGCTACACCGATTTGGCTAATTCTTTTTTAAATGTTCGTAGTAATACAATTTAAGTTTTTACTGAAAGAAAAATTTACCATGCCCACTTCTGCGCCCACTGTTTTGATATATTTATCCAAATTCGCAGAACGCCTTGGCTGGTTTGGCCAATTTTTTTTTTTAATGTTTGTAATAGTCTACAAAAGTTTTTTACATAAAGAAAAATTGTCCACTTCCAAGGTATTACACTTGAAATCAATCGTCAAAGAAATTTCAACGGCGGAAACAAGGAAATCCAGTTCCAGGTTGCCCCAATTTATTTTCCACCGACTCATAAGTTCGCATTTACACAGTCCATCGAAAACACGATGAGTGCTTCTATTTACGTTTGCTGTTAGTCAACGTTCGTGGCCCAACATCATTCCAAGATTTGCGAACTATAAATGGTGAATTGTGTGACACATATAAAGAAGCGTGTCAACGTTTGCGATTGTTAGAAAATGACACTCATTGGATATACACCCTCGGAGATGCTAGACTTTCGTCAAATCTGCATCATATACGAACACTGTTTTCGATAATTATCTCGACATTCTTTCCATCCAATCCAACTGATTTGTGGAGCAAATACAAAGATGCCATGTGTGATGATATTTTGCATCAGATGCGTATTAGAACATCAAATCGAAATTTGCAACTGAGCGAGGAAATTTACAACGAGGCTTTGATATTAATTGAGGACATGTGCTTGATGATGTCGGTCAAGGCATTATGTGACTTAGGCATGACAGCTCCCAATCGTCCGATGCACGACGCATTCAATCAAGAGTTGTGACGCGAAAATATGATTGCGATGCCTTGAGGGAATTAGTTCGAACGAGCGTTCTACTGTTGAATCGACAACAAAAATATGCGTATAACACTCTTATGAAAGTTGTGAACGATGAAACTGGAGGGATTTTTTCTGGACGCTCCCGGTGGAACTGGAAACACTTTTTTGCTCGCGTTGATTTTGGACACGATACGCTCGCAGAATGATATTGCACTTGCACTTGCTTCATCAGGAATTGCAGCTACGTTGTTGGAAGGCGGTCGAACTGCTCATTCAGCAATCAAGTTGCCATTGAATATGCAAAGCAATGAAGATCCAACATGCAAAATTTTCAAGAACAGTGCGATGGCAAAAGTTCTGCAACAAAGCAAACTCATCGTTTGGGATGAGTGTACAAAGGCGCATAAAATGTCTTTGGAGGCATTAGATAAAACGATGCAAGATTTACAAAACAATCAAAACCACTTTGGTGGTGCCATGATTCTGTTGGCAGGTGATTTTCGTCAAACATTGCCAGTGATTCCACGATCAACTCCAGCCGATGAACTTAATGTGTGTTTGAAGTCGTCCGTTTTGTGGAAACAAGTCAAGAAACTCAAATTGACTGTGAACATGCATGTCGAGCTGCAGAACGATCAATCTGGAGAAGTATTTTCAAAACAATTGCTGGACATTGGCAACGGCAAAATCCCGGTTGACATTTCAACCGATTGTATTCAATTTCCCTTCGCTTTCTGCCAGTTCACCGAATCAAAATCCGAACTCATCCGAAAGCTTTTTCCACACATTGCACAAAATTTCAAAAATCATGATTGGTTGAGCGAACATGCTATATTGGCTGCGAATAACGTTGATGGACGAAATTAATCTTAAGATTCAATCTGAAATAGCTGTCCAATTGATGACGTACAAATCGCTGGATTCTGTTGCTTCCCAAGATGATGTCGTCAATTATCCAACGGAGTTTTTAAACTCGCTGGAATTACCCGGATTACCGCCTCACAATTTTCAACTGAAATTCGGGTCGGTAATCATAATGTTACGAAACATAAACCAACCACGTCTTTGTAATGGCACCCAGCTTACGGTAAAAAACCTGATGAACAACGTCATGGAAGCAACAATACTTTAAGGAAAGTACAAAGGTGAAGACGTTTTGATACCACGGATTCCAATGATTCCGACCGACATGCCATTCGATTTTAAACGCTTGCAGTTTCCGGTAAGGCTTGCATTTGCAAAAACAATTAACAAGTCATTGCGTGTTTGAGGCATTAACCTTGAAAATCCATGCTTCTCGCATGGTCAATTGCCACCATAAACACTATCAGCATTATTTGTTTTCGCTTCGATAAAATATTTCTTTTTTTTAATTGGTTACCTGACCAGAGATCTTTCAATCAAAATGTAAATAAAACACTATAAGATTCATTGTACTTATTTTCAAATCAAATGTAAATCAAACATACCCCAATCCTATATGAATAAAAATTATCATTAAAAAAAAAACGTATTTTTCCCCTTCTTAACTATTTTTACACATTTGCAACAGCTTTTCACAAATTCACAAAACAAACACAAATTTTTTTTTAATTAAAACAGGACAATGTCTGTCTGGTCAACTATCAAAAATAAAAAAAATACTTTATTTCAGCTGCGGTTAACGGTATTTGAACAATATTTGATATGTCGGTTCAGTGCACCTACCATTCTTTTTCTTAATATCAATTCGGCACGACTTTGCAACGGAACCACACTTTTAGTGAAAATGAAAATTGAAGGCAAAACAACGTTTGCCGGGTCAGCTAGTATTAAATATGTTTGATAGAGGAGCACACAGGTTGCTTGCACATTCCTTTAAAATGCAACTCGGGATTTCATCAGGACCAGTCGAAAAAGAGCATTTTACTTGACAAAGGTAATGCATAACAATAATTGAGTCTATTACTGGAGTTTCAAAAAAGTTAGCTGGAGGTAAATAAGGATGCTCAGTACACATATTAAATGGTATATTGGAGAAAGTTAATTTGAAGAAGCTTGCAAGCATGTTGGAAATAACATTGTCACAAGACGATTCCTCTTGATTGAATCTCATAAGGGGTTGAAAGTTGGAAGCCTAACGTTTTGAATTAACACAAGTATAGAAGAGTTTCGGATTATCATTAAATTGAGATTTGATGTTGGCTATATAAGCAGAATAACACTGTTTATTTAATAGCTTGTATCTGCAACGACAAGATGAATAACAAGCAAAGTCTATATTAAAACCAGATTTTTTATATTTTTTTAATAAGCGATTTTTTAAATTTTTTAGTGACTTAAGTTCACTTGTTAGCCAGGGTGGACTTAAGGGTTTAGAATTATTTTGCTTTGTTGGGACGCACAATAAGAAGCACCTTTGCAAAGTATCATTAAAAAACTGTACCGAAGTTTCGACGTCATAATATGAATACAGTGGTTTAATAGATAGAATTGGTGACCAGTCAGTCTGTGAGAGTAAGGCGTTGAGTTTAACATAGTCTGTTCTTTTGAAATTATATATTTTTGTATTTCGCTTATCAGGTGTAAGTTTATTTTCATTTTCGTGAGCAACTAATACTGTTATACTGTTATTTCAAGAGCCATCTACAGTAAACCTTTTTCAATCCAGATATAACGTTGCTTATACGCCACGAAGTACTGCAAATAATTTTGGGAATCCTTCTAATATTGTAGATTATAGGCGTATTTCAAATATGATTGAGGGAAGCTTACAGCGCTTGTTGAATAATTTATATACAACCCAACCATGGAAATACAAATAATAATTTATCGGGGAATTCGAATACTCCCAGACACAACACATATAATTTATCTGTTTCTAATTCAAATTCAACTTTTAGTTCAGAAAAAATTACTTCAATCATTCAAAACTGGTATCTAAAGTTTGATGGTTCTGCTGGGGTTTGAATGTTGAAGAATTTTTATACCTAATTCGTTCTTTAACTAGAGATAGTCTTGGAAATGATTTTAATTCTGTAAGTAAACATTTACACATTTTGCTGACCGGTAAAGCGCGAGATTGGTACTGGCGATACCATAAGCAAGTGCTTTCTATTGATTGGCAAAATTTTTGTTCTGCTATACGATATCAGTACAATAGTTTTAAGTCTAGTTATGACATCCGCGAAGATATTCGAAATCGTAAACAACGACTAAATGAGTCATTTGAAGAGTTGTTAGAGGCAATAATAGCAATAGTTGACAAACTATCTGAATCTATTCTTAAATCTGATTTGATTGAGATTATCACCCGAAACTTACGGCCAGATATTCGTCACGAGTTGCTATACGTACCCATTAATTCTATAGCTCATTTACGTAGATTATGCCAAAGGCGCGAAAATCTTTTATCGGAGGAAGCATATAAACGCAGTCAACAAACTCACTATATAACGAACTCGTCGGCGCAAAGTCGTTATGTTTCAGAAGTCTTCAATTATTGTGATGAATAAGGTCATGTGTGAGAAAATTGTTTGCGTGAACGTAAAATATTTTGTTATGGGTGTGGAGCAAAAAATATTTACAAGCCACAATGTACTAAATGTATCGCAAGGCGGGCGGAAAACTAAATACAACATGATATTCTTAAAAAGGAGAAAGTAGTAGTTTTAAAGAGAGAGGAAGGCAAAGAAGATTCCAATACAATTATTTATTCGCCCTTACCATGAAAGGTGGAAAACTTATTTAGAAGTTAAAAATAAAATATTTGAAGATTGGCCGGATTATCATAGTTCGAAAACCGAAACGATCAACATTATGAATGCGTAGATTTTGGAAAGCTCTTCGGCTAACAAAAAAATGTTTAATATCTGCAATTGTTACAATGGTATGCGATACAATGCCCAAGTGAAATTCTTAGATAAAATAGAACTAGGTTTGTTAGACACAGGAGGAAATATAAGTTGTATGGGGTCTGATTTAGCTTTGCAAGATTTTTAAAATTTTTCGAAGTTTTGAAAAACTAAATCATTTGTAAAAACCGCTGATGGGAAATTACAATATGTGTTAGGATGGGTTGAAACTGATGTAGAGTATGTGGCGGTACACTTTGTTTCGTCACCCCCTACGAGAATAGTTTCGTGTTTCGGCTCTTCTAGCCAGCTGGCGACACTTTGTCGCATACCTAAATTGTAATATAAACATTTATATTTAATAGCAATTTTGAGCCACTTTGATTTTATGTCTTGGGCGCTGGGTATAGTGTGACTTGATTGTACAGAACCGCAAATCAAGCACATTCCTATCCTCAGCAGTCAGAGTGCCGTTGCAAACATTGTAGAGGCAACCTGACACCCTTAACTTAAACACTAGCACTGACTCTCAAGTTTGTATATACAACAACAAGCGTTGGTTTGCCTGCGCGCTGGCTTAGCTACCCAGCGAGCAGGCGGGCTATCATTCATTACATAGTCTTGGTTGTGGCTGAGTCAGCTCGTCGCACACACACACACACATATGCGCACATTAAGCTGTCTAAGCCGTCGCGTCATTAGCGCTGATGACGAGGCGGTCAGCTATAAAGCGCAACGCAAATGTTTGCGCGAATTATTATTATTACAATATGGAAATAAACAAAATTGCACTAGTGATGATTTGTATGTGTGCGGCCGCTTGGTGGTACGTGGCCATCCGTTATATTATAAAGGTTTTGTGGTGGCAGGGAATATGGTCCCTGCTGCCTTAAGTAACAGTTAGTAGAATTCGAACATCGATAGTTGATAGACGTCGCGCGTTGTAAATAAATTATAGAATTAGAATAATAGTAAGACTTTGTTTTATTTAAAATCCGCAACATTCACTGAATAAACCCACAATTGGTGACCCCGAACGTCGCGAGTTAAAGAGTTAATAATAAAAGTGTGCTCATAAAATAGAAGTGGTACAGACAGTGTAAGAAACACTTAAAAAAACAGAAAAAAAGAAAAAATTTAATATGAGCAAACAAGTGGAAGTTCATGACCACACCATTTCCGACGAGGAAGTGGCGGAGGGTGGCGCAGCTACCCCGGTCACCGCCAGCAAGAAAGAAATGGTGGCGGAAGTAAGTGGTGTTGCCGCGGTCAAAACACCACAGTTCTGGCATGATTCACCAGACCTGTGGTTCCTGCAGTTGGAGGCCCAGTTCGCGAAACTGAAGGTCTCCAGTGATCACGCAAAATTCTACACGGTGGTTGGAGCACTGGAAAAAGCGGTGCTACGACAAGTAAGTGAAATTGTGAGAAAGCCACCAACCACTGACCGATACGTCACGCTGAAGGACAGCCTACTTGAGCTCTTCAGCGCATCGGAGCAAGAAAAGTTGCGACAGCTCCTTTCAGAGAAGGAGCTCGGGGATTTGCGGCCATCGCAACTATTGAACGAAATGCGCGAGCTTGGCGGAGAAAATCTGCCAGACAAAATGCTGGAGAGCCTGTGGACGGCGCGACTCCCGACAATGGTGCAGGGCATGCTGCAGACAGTAGTCGTGGATCTTCCTCAACGCGCTGCCCTAGCCGACAAAATTATGGAGACCTTAGCTGGCTCACGGAATGTAGCCAGCGTTGATACAGCCACGGGTGACGCCGAGCGTAAAAAGGCCGAGTTAATGGAGAGAAGAATCAATCGGCTCGAGGATGCCTTGTACAACAAGGAACATCCCCGTCGGGGCCGACGTGAAGGTCGTCGCCATAACAATGCTGAAGCCCCACTCCCAGTCGAGGAGCAGGACGAATCGGACGACGAGCTGGTATTTTTTAGAAACAATAGACCACGGGACAGGCGTCACGAAAGTTCAACACGATCACGGGCGCAGTCGAGGCAGCACCGCAACCAAACGCGGCAGCAGTCGGCTCAGCAGCAGAATACTGAGGGAAACTCCAGAGACGGCGCCGGACGGCGGATCGTTAAGTGCTACTACCACAGAAAGTTTGGCTACAGGGCGACAAGATGCCATCAGCCGTGCTCATGGCAACAGCAATCAAAAAACTAGGTAGCCAGCCAACAAGTACGGGCGTTTCGGCTGGCCACCTTAATATTGGTCGCCTGTACGTGACCGACACTTCGACAAGAAGACGGTTCCTAATAGACACAGGAGCCGACGTGTCGGTCATGCCACCTCGGGGAAACGAGCGGTTCAACGCCCCGCACATCGAAAAACTTTTCGCGGCAAATGGATCCCACATCGAAACGTTTGGCAAAAGAAGAATATGCCTGGACTTTGGTCTGGAAAAAAAATTCGAGTGGGACTTTATAATAGCTCGTGTAAAAACGCCGCTTATCGGAGCCGATTTTTTAAGTCATCATAGCATCCTGGTAGACATGAAAAACCAAAAACTCATCGTTAGGACCGCAGGCAGTCAAATGAAGGGCACAGCAACTAGGGTAAGTCATTTTGATATTCACGCTAACAATATCACGCTTCCCTACGCCGACTTACTGGCAGAATTTTCCGACGTAACGACTTTGCGTCCGGGTCAGCCTTTGAAGAGCAATAAAGTGACGCATCACATTATTACTAACGGCCCGCCAGTCCATGCTAGACCACGCAGACTAGCACCAGATAAGCTAGCTGCTGCACGCAAAGAGTTCCAGTACTTGCTGGATAATGATATATGTGAGCCATCGGACAGCAATTGGTCAAGTCCGCTTCATATGGTCAAAAAGAAAGACGGCTCTTGGAGACCGTGCGGCGACTATAGGGCTCTGAATGACAGAACCGTACCGGACAGGTACCCTATACCGCACATTCAAGATTTTACCAATATTCTTCATGGTAAAAAAGTTTTTTCGACTATTGACCTCCAGCGCGCCTACCATCAGATTCGAATAGAGCCTAAAGAAGTTCCGAAAACGGCAATAACTACGCCGTTCGGCTTATTTCAATTCAAGTCTATGACATTCGGACTCAGAAACGCGGCTCAGACGTTCCAAAGACACATTAATAATGTGTTGGCGTCCGAAACGGATCACGCTTTTGTCTACATAGACGATATTTGCGTGGCTTCCCCAGACGAGAAGCAGCATAGGGAACACCTGCGTAGAATTCTGCAGCTTCTTCGTGAAAATGGGTTAGCTATTAATGCGGCCAAGTGCGATTTCGGCAAGTCAGAAGTAAAATTTCTGGGGCATAAAATTAGTAAAAATGGCATACAACCGGATGAATGTAAAGTAAGCGCAATCAGGGAGTTCGTCAAACCAATGACGGCTCGGGATTTAAAAAGCTTTTTAGGTATGATAAATTTCTATCGTCGCTTTATCCCTAACGCAGCTGCAACGCAGGCTGTGTTGCAAGCCATGATCATTGGCAACAAAAAGAACGACAAGACACCCTTAGTTTGGTCTCAAGAAACTATTACAGCGTTCGAAAAATGCAAAAATGATCTTGCCAACGCGACCTTACTGCATCACCCCGCGCCGGATGCTGAGCTTTCCTTAAGCGTCGATGCTTCAGATTTCGCTATTGGAGCAGTGCTACACCAAAGCTGCAATGGTAATCGACAGCCATTAGGGTTCTTTTCAAAAAAGTTGAACAACGCACAGAAAAAGTACAGCACTTATGACAGAGAATTGTTGGCAATTTTTTTGGCGGTAAAACATTTTAAATACATGGTGGAAGGACGACAATTCATAATATTTTCCGATCATAAGCCACTAATTTTTGCGTTTAAACAAAGTGCAGATAAGGCTTCACCAAGACAGGCACGTCATCTAGACTTTATTAGCCAATTTTCAACAGACATTCGCCATGTCTCCGGCAAAGATAACGTGATTGCCGATACTCTGTCTCGCATCGAACAAATAATAGCAGGTGTTGACTTCGCATGTATTGCAGAGGAACAAAAAACTGACGAAGAGACTCAGCGTTTGATAGATAAGCCCAACCAGTCTTCGTCTTTGGTGATAAAGCTTTTTAAATTGCCTCATTCGGATGATTCAATTCATTGTGATACGTCGCTAGGTGTGATAAGACCACTGATTCCCCTGAAATTTCGCGCAGCGATGCTGACTAAGTTGCATGGCATCGCGCATCCTGGCGTTAAGGCGACTACCAAGTTGGTTCAACGTAGATGCGTGTGGCCAAACATGAAGAAAGATATCCGTGAGTTTGTCAAAGCTTGTGTCCCTTGCCAGAAGAGTAAAGTAGGCAGGCACAATAAAACAGCACTCAGGGCCTATGTTAATCCTAGTGAAAGGTTTGAACATATTAATATTGATCTGGTCGGTCCGTTACCGGTATCTCGGGAGAAGCGTTATTGCCTTACCATCATTGATAGATTTACCCGCTGGCCTGAAGCCATCCCAATTTCAGATATGACTGCTGAGACAGTAGCACGAAATTTAGTATCGGGATGGATAGCACGCTTTGGTATTCCAGTCAGAATAACAACGGATCTAGGTCGTCAATTCGAGTCGGATCTGTTTCGCCAATTAAACAATATGCTGGGCATCAAGCATTTTCGCACAACGCCTTATCATCCACAGGCCAATGGGATGATAGAGAGATGGCATCGAACGCTGAAAGCAGCAATTACGTGTCACGGCAATGAGCGTTGGAGTGACGTGTTACCAATAGTACTACTCGGCCTACGTTCAGTCTTCAAGGAAGACCTCGCAGCAACACCGGCTGAAATGGTGTTCGGCACAACTTTAAAATTACCCGGTGAATTTTTAGCCCCATCTCAAAAGAAGTTAGGTGAGGCCGACTTTGTGGCAGCGCTGCGAGAAGCAATGCTGAAAGTAAGTCCAGCAACCGTAGTTCACCATGATCACCCAAAAGTTTTTGTTCAGCCTGAATTAAAAACCTGCACTCACGTTTTTGTAAGATGTGATCGAGTGCAACTCCCTCTGCAGCCAAGTTACGATGGACCATATAGAGTCGTGGAACGAAACGACAAGTATTTCACCATCATCATTAAAGGAAAACCTGCGAAGTTGTCGGTGGATAGATTGAAAGCAGCCTTTTTAGTTAAACCTGACGACGAACCAGTTAGTCTAGCGGCGCAGTCAACCAACATGGGTCCTTCTACCAGTATTGGTGCCAACAAGGCCGCGTCAACTTTTACCGGCCCGCCGATGGACACCGTGGGACGAGAGCCAATAGAGAGGTTCCATAAAAATAGCGGTAACAGCAGAGCCGTGACAACTTTTTCCGGCACACCGTTGGACACCGTGGGATCAAAATTAAACAAGAAATCTTCACTTAAGTGTAGCAACAAGGCTGTGTCAACTTTTACCAGCCCACCGTTGGACATCGCGGGACCTAGTAAAACTAGTAATAAAATGACGGTGACAAAGAAGACCGTGACTTTTTCCGGTCCACCGGTGGACATCGTGGGATCGACCCAGGGTCGCTCTCAACGCACATGCCGTACCAGTACAGAGTTATCAAGGCAGCCACCAACGCCGGTCTTTACTAGAAGCGGTAGAAGAGTCAGAGTTCCTGTCAAACTACGTTAATGAATAATAAATATTATGTATTAACTGAAACACTAGGGGGGGAGTATTGTGGCGGTACACTTTGTTTCGTCACCCCCTACGAGAATAGTTTCGTGTTTCGGCTCTTCTAGCCAGCTGGCGACACTCTGTCGCATACCTAAATTGTAATATAAACATTTATATTTAATAGCAATTTTGAGCCACTTTGATTTTATGTCTTGGGCGCTGGGTATAGTGTGACTTGATTGTACAGAACCGCAAATCAAGCACATTCCTATCCTCAGCAGTCAGAGTGCCGTTGCAAACATTGTAGAGGCAACCTGACACCCTTAACTTAAACACTAGCACTGACTCTCAAGTTTGTATATACAACAACAAGCGTTGGTTTGCCTGCGCGCTGGTTTAGCTACCCAGCGAGCAGGCGGGCTATCATTCATTACATAGTCTTGGTTGTGGCTGAGTCAGCTCGTCGCACACACACACACACATATGCGCACATTAAGCTGTCTAAGCCGTCGCGTCATTAGCGCTGATGACGAGGCGGTCAGCTATAAAGCGCAACGCAAATGTTTGCGCGAATTATTATTATTACAATATGGAAATAAACAAAATTGCACTAGTGATGATTTGTATGTGTGCGGCCGCTTGGTGGTACGTGGCCATCCGTTATATTATAAAGGTTTTGTGGTGGCAGGGAATATGGTCCCTGCTGCCTTAAGTAACAGTTAGTAGAATTCGAACATCGATAGTTGATAGACGTCGCGCGTTGTAAATAAATTATAGAATTAGAATAATAGTAAGACTTTGTTTTATTTAAAATCCGCAACATTCACTGAATAAACCCACAAGTATAAAAATATTATTCAGAATATGAAATTTTTCATTATTCCAACTATATCGCAGACTTATCTTAGGGATAGATTTTTGGAAAAAATTCAAGTTAGCACCACATATTATTGCATCGGTGGATAAAATTGCTGATAATTCAGAGGAAACCGCAGATAATGAGGATAAAATGTATCCGCTAACTTTACTTCAATGTCAACAACTTGAAGTCGTAAAGTCATTGTTTTCAAATTTTGAAACACAGGGATTTGGTAGAACTAGCTTGATTAAGCATGAAATCAATGTTGGAGATGCCAAACCTGTAAAACAGAGATTCTACCCAACTTCACCTGCGGTGGAGAAACTGATTTATCAAGAAATTGATAGAATGTTGCAGTTAGGTGTTATTGAATCATCTTTTAGTACGTGGAGTTCACCTATGAGAATGCCTTGATGCAAAAAAAAATAAATGAGGTCACCAAAAAAGATGCTTACCCTTTGCCTAGTATCGAAGGAATCTTTGCAAGGTTGCCGAAGGCAAATCTTATCTCTAAGATAGATTTGAAGGATGATTTTTGGCAAATTACCCTCACGGATAAGTCTAAACCACTAAAAGCGTTTACAGTACCTGGAAGCCGTTGTATCAATTTGTAGAAATGCCTTTTGGATTATGCAATGCGCCTCAAACAATGTGTCGTCTTATGTATGAAATAATTCCGCCAGAGTTACGTCATTGTGTTTTTGGATTTTCGGATGATCTCTGCGTTGTTTCTGATAATTTTGAGACACATATTTCTACACTTGTAAAATTGGCTGAACAGTTAAAAAAAAGCTAATTTAACTCTTAATATTAATAAGACTAAGTTTTGCGTAACTCAAGTCAAGTATCTGGGATATTTAATAGGAAATGGAGGAATTTCGACCGATCCAGACAAAATAAATTCAATAATGTCTTGGCCAGAACCCAAAAACCTTAAACAAGTAAGAGGCTTCTTGGACTTGCAGGATGGTATCGACGCTTCATCGTCAATTTTGCTAATGTAACGTTTCCTATATGTATTTTTTCTTAACGAGGGGGAGAAATTAAACTTTAAATAAAACTGGGGAGTGTTGTGTGGCGTTCTTCGTTGAACCCACACAACTCTGTTGTGTAACGTTAAATATTAACTGTTACATCGTTATATTTATACTCACCAAATAATCCTTTCCTTTATCGGTGGAACCTGAAAGTTTAAAATTAAACTGCACTTCGTTATTGGTTAATTAACACTCTTCTTTCTTTATTAATTTTACTCTTATTTATAGTACACTTTTTAGTTTAAGATTTATAAACGATTAAATATACAAACTTACTTAAATATACAAACGTACAAATTAGTTTATTTACATATATACATTCTTCGTTTGGTCACCTCGATATTTGACATCGTTGGCACCACGATATGCTTATTTCCGCGTTTTATATTTCAACACACATATTTTCAACAACAGCGGTTTATTAACCTAGAAACAAACATACTACATTGCAATTCAACCCACAAGAGTTCATTTACTTCCGCGATCATTTTTGAGCTATGTTAACAGAAGCGCAGCTCAAGTAGCTGGCCCGTGCTTAATTGCTATTTTATGCTTACCGTTGCATTTTTTAATTTGACTGTAAGCTTCGATTGGTAAGCATTGCAAAAACGCCGATCGCTTCACTTATTTTTGAGGCAGATCAGTGTTTGTAATTTATAATATGAAAACGTCGCTTGTGACGATTGAGTCACAACATTCCTCCCCCCTTTGACAAAGAAAAATTATGCTATTCATTTAGCAATAATTTTTCGTCATATGAATTTATCAGAATTTTGCATTATGTATGTACGTAAGGTTCATTTTAAGCATTGATACATTAATATTTAATAACTTTTTCGAATAAAGATTTCTTTGAATTTTATATGCAGTTTTTATATGCAGTGTTTTTTCTTTTAAATTTTTTGACTAATAATAATAATTCTCTTAATATTGTTTTTAATAATAATATTTCTTAATAGCAATTTGTGTCTTATATTTTCCTTTTATACATTTATTTTTCTTATTTTTGTTTTTACACTCTTTTCTCTTTGTTGTTGTGTATATTCTCTTAAATGAAGGATTTTTGATTATTACGTGACAAAGTATATTGCAGGTTTCCTTCCCCCTTATGAAAGAAAATTTTTACCTTGAAGAGGTTTAATTTTCTTAAAACTTTATGTACTTAGATATGAGAAGAGACAGGCATCACTTTACAGTTAATTTTTTAAAATTCCTTGCATGCTTACATACTTTATTAATATTTATTTATTGTCAATTCAAAATAGTTGTGTGCTTAATAAGTTTAATGTTAGATATCTAATATTCTCTACTTTATTTATGTGTATCTGTTCGTGGGTCCTAGTAATTTTGATGATTATTTATTTGATTGTCGATAAAGTTGTTCCTCTTCTTGGCATTATTATGATGACTCTGCACATGTTCTGTCTTTGATGATCATTTGATAACCGTTACTGATAAGTATATGTCACTCCTTTTCTTCTCTATTGAAGTATTTAAACTACTTGATTCTTGAAGTTAATTCTTGAAGTTGGTGAAGTCTTGAAGTTACGAAAAAGATGCCAAATTTCATTTTTATTTCGTGTTTTGTGTTGCTCATATTTTCGTTAGTTTATATTAAAGTTTGCTTTTAGTTTTGACAAGCTATGTTTGCTAGTGTTGTTAATTGGGAAGCGACTCTTTACATTTATCAACCACTTTGGTTTCGTTCTGGTTAAGCGTTTTCTTAGAAAGGAATGAACTAAATGCGGGTATTTCACATTATAGACATACTTTCGTGGTTTTCTTAAACCAGAATGCATTTTGTAATAACAAATTATGCATATCCGAATTCATTTTTAATCGTTGTACTTGTAAGCCTTTCAATCATAAAGAAATCTTACGACTTAATTGATTTTCTCGTTTAAATGGAAAATTGTTTGATTCGTTGTGGATACAATCTGTCGCTGTAATTTCAAATTTTTAATAACACTTTGTAACCTTCCACAAACATTTAAAAGCCTGTATATTTTCTTGTTGTATTTTTTCTTTTTTTTTTTTAAATGCTTTCTTATATGTTTTACTTGAAACATGTTTTGCTTTATTACTTAGCCTTTGATACTTTTAACTCATTAACGTCTGAGGCCTCGAACTTCGTCAGAATAGCTCCTTTCTCTTGTATAGCGTTGTCCACCTGATCGACTCAGTTTTATTGCTGCTACGGCCAACTCGAACCAGTACAAGGACCACGATTATTGATACGGAAAAATTTCGTGTAATAAATGTGTAGTTTTGATTTTTATAAAAATCTTATCGTAAATATTAATTTTTATCTTGTAGTATGGTAAATTAAATTTGTGAGTTTTCTCTTGTATAATTTTAATTTGATTTCTTAAATATCTCTTACAACTTTTTAATCTTTTGTATTTTAACCCTCTATTAACATATAATTAATTTGAAATTGTTTATTGATTAAAACCAATTTTCTTTTTATTTAATGTTTGAAAACTTATTTTCAAAAATTAAAAATTTAATTTTCAAATGCCTTTGTTAAATTAAAAAAAATTAATGAATAAATTTATCTCAACGAATTTAAAAAAAAATTTTTTTTTTTTTTATCTCAAAAAAAAATTCAATGTCTCTGTTTAATGAAACTTATTTAGTTTCGTTTGATTTTATTTTCATACTTTTGGTTTAATTTAATGTTTGATTGAATTTTTCAATGTAATTCTAATTTTAATTTTATTTAATTTTTATTGTTATAACATAATTTAATTACTGTGAAACAACTTCAGTAAATTATTATGTATTTTCTTAGCTTTTCCTTTTATTAAAATCTCAGTGGTAACCGGACTTTTTATTGCTATGACCTCATATGGGCCTATCCATATTGGTGAAAATTTATTTTTTCTAGCCTGATTTTTCATCAGTACTTTATCACCAATTTTAAATTCTACAGGATTTAAAGAGTTATCATACTGTATTTTTGATAATTCTTTTGCTCGCTCCTGGTTCTGTCTCACTAGTTCGTGAGTTCTTTGGATTTGATATTTAAGGATTTTTGAAGGATCTTCGGTGTTATACACCGGACTACATTTACGTTTGAGATTAGTTGGCATTTCCGAATTGAACCCATACAAAGTTTTGAACGGAGTTTGTTTGGTGCTTATGTGCGGTGTGTTATTGTGCACATGCATTGCAGATGTTAACCACTGATCCCAATTTGACCCATCCTCTTTTGCAAAACTTCGTAAGTATTCTGCTAATGGACGATGGCTTCTTTCCAATGAGCCATTAGCTTGTGGATGGTATGGAGTTATGTGTAATTTCTTAATTCCTAACATTTTACACACATCCGAAAACAATTTCGACACAAAATTTGAACCGTTATCGGTAATCAGAACTTTTGGAGTATTGTGACGAGTTATAATTTCGTCGAAGAATGCTTTTGATACTGTACTAGCTTCAGCATCTGGTATTGCAACACATGCCATGTATTTTGAAAAATCATCTTGAAAAGTAAGTATGTATTTATTTCCTGACACAGTCTCTGGCAGGATACCCACTATGTCCATGTAAACTTTATCAAATGGACGCGTCGGTGTATCTGTTAACACCATTGGCATTTTTGTTAATTTAGAACATTTATTAACCTGGCATTTTTGACATTTCTTAACATATTCCTTGATTTGCTTTTGCATCCCTTTCCATTTATATTCTTGCCTTATTCTGAAATAGGTTTTTAAAGCTCCTTGGTGCCCACCTAGTGGTAGATCATGAAAATCTCTCAAAATTCTTTTAATGTCTTTTGGATCGGTTAGAATTACTATTTCTTTATTCTGTTGGTCTAACACATCATCATATTGTTCACTAGATTTCTCTGCAGTTTCTTCCGTTTCAATTTTCTTTTCTTGTTCATTAGCCTTTGACCTTGTTTGAACTATTACTATATCCTGCTCTTGTTGGGGTATCCTACTAAGCGCATCCGCATTTAAATTGCGTTTACCTGGTTTATATATAATTTCATACTCGTATTCTGAAAGTTTGTGCCGGAATCGTGCTAAACGCGATGTTTGGTCTTTCAGATTTGCTATTCCCCTCAATGGTTGATGATCCGTATATATCTTAAAAGGCCTGCCTAACAGATAAGCCCTAAAATTTTTCGTTGCCCAGACAATTGCTAAAAATTCTTTTTCTATTGTCGAATAGCGTTTTTCTGCGCTATTTAATGCCCTACTCGCGAATGCAATTGGCCTATCCTCGCCAACTTTGCCTTGCGATAAAACCGCACCTAGTGCCTCTCCACTTGCGTCTGTAGTTAATAAGAAAGGTTTTTCAAAATCTGGATAAGCTAAAACTGGAGACGAGGTAACTGCTTCCTTCAACGTCTGGAAAGCTTGCTGACAGTTATCTGTCCATTGAAACTTTACGTCCTTTTTAAGCAAATTATTTATTGGTAACACGATTTGTGACATATTTTTTATAAATTTTCTATAGTAATTTACTAAACCTAAAAATGCCTGAACTTCCTTTCTATTTCTCGGAACTGGTATATTCTTCACACATTCCAGTTTTTGTGGATCTGGCAAAGCTCCCATTTCCGAACATTTATGCCATAAATATGCTATCTCACGACGTAAAAATTGGCATTTCTCTGTATTTAACTTTAAGCAATTCTCTCTCAATTTCTGAAAAACTCTTCCAAGTCTTTCCTCATGTTGCTGTAAATTTTTACCATAGATTACAATATCGTCTAAATATACAAAACAATCTATCCCTTGTAGTCCTGTAAGTATGTGATTCATAAGCCTTTGGAATGTAGCTGGGGCTCCAGTTAGTCCAAACGGCATTCTGTTAAACTCATAATGACCTAACGACGTACTAAAAGCTGTCTTTTCCTTATCTTTGCTATTCACTAAAACTTGATGATAGCCACTAGCTAGATCTAGTGTTGAAAAATATCTACAATGACCTAACTGATCCAGAATTTCGTCAATTCGAGGAATAGGGAAAACTTGTTTGATTGTGGCATCGTTTACTTTTCTAAAATCAATAACTAATCTCCACTTTTTCTGTCCGTCTTCCTCGGCTTTCTTTGGAACAAGCAACATTGGTGAATTCCACGGGGACTTGCTTGGCCTGATTATGTCATCATCTAAAAGTTTTTCTACTTGTCTTTGTATCTCCTCTCTATGCATTTGTGGTAACCTGTACTGTCTTTGATTAATTGGTGCTTGATCTCTTTGCATTTGAATTTCATGTTTTAAAACAGAGGTGCATGACAATTTATCTCCTTCAAGCAAGAAAATATCATGAAAAGACGTTACTAAATTTTCTATTGATGCTCTTTCTTCAGTGTTTAAACTTTTGTCGAATTTAACAGTTTCTATCAATCTATTAACCCTTTCTCTTACGTCTACTTCCCTTGCACTATACGACGAGCTCGCATCCACTATGAACTCTTTAAAATTTGAAAAATTTGGTCTAAAATCTTTAGGTATGACACAGTCATCCTTATTCGCATTTAGCACTGTTGCATATGCCATTCTATTCTTCACATTTGCTAACGTTTCACCTAAATAAACCCCCGGCATAATCTCTTGTTTATGGATTACAACAACTGAAATATTTGTTTTTATCGGAATTTGAACCGTTTGTATTGTTCTTGCTTTAACACTTATCTCCTTATTGTAGCTTAAAGAACTAATCTCGTTTATTTGTTTTAGAGGTAATTCCACCCTAGTCTCCATGTGTTTACCATAGACTGTTAACGTCTTATTAATCGCATCTATAACTGAATTATTCCACAAACTATCCCGACCTAAAATACCATCTGCAGGCAACCCTTGTTCTAGTGCCACTACGTGTAACTTAAAACTTAAGTTCTTTATCTTATCGTGTTGGATCTCTACAGACCCCAATGTATCTACAAAACCCCCAAATGCTCCACTCAAATGTTTAATTTCCCTTGTATCTTTATTCAAATTTTTCTTTAATGCATTCTGTTTAACTAAACTGGCTTCAGCCCCGGTATCCACAAGTAAAATGAGTCGTCCTTCTATAGAATCCTTGCAGGGAATTTCTATGAACACATCATTGACTTTGCGAAAACCAAAACTCCTACCTTGTTCGTTCCTATTTTGAAACGTAAAATTCTTATTGTGTAACGAGTTTGCTAAATCTTTATCTCTTTCCTGAGAACTACTTAATGTAGCTTCTTTTCCTACTGTATCCCTATCTGTTGATACTTCCATCTTTGACTCAGTGGTGAGGATGTTTACTATCTTTTGCGACGTTAAATCTTCCTCCACTATTTTTTCTTGATCTGTTACCATCAATTCTTCGATGTTTGAATAAAAATTGTTAAATAAAAAATTAGCCTTATCTTCTGACGTACTATCTTCTGTCGAGGTGCTTTCTGTTATTTCATTAGTTACCAAAACTTTAGTCTTATCTACCGATGTACGATTTTCTGGTATTTTGTTCCCCATTTTCCTTGGTGTACAGATGTTTACAATCTTTTTTGACGTGAAATCATCTGTGACTACCCTACTTGGCCCAGTTTTCCTTAATTGTTTGGGTTCCCAGCTCATTGGCCTTGGCTGGGCCCTCAATAGTTTCCCTGTTTCGAATCGTATTCTCTCTTTGCATCACAATCCTGCATTTTGTGTCCTAATCTTGCACACCATTTACATTTAACCTCATATTTGTTTGATTCTTGCATCATGTTACCATTGCTCTTTTGAATTATGTTATAATTATTCTGACTTCTGTCATAGCTGTTTTGATTTCCCTTTATTTCATTATTATTCATATTTCTGCTAGCTGAACAGTTTAAATTATATTCGTGACCATAATGTCTACACTTCTGACAATAAACTTGATTTTTTACTTCGTAGCACTCATCTCTTGTGTGCCCTATTCTACTACAAAATGAACATGTTAAGTTAACATTTCTAGACCTTATATTCTCATAATTTCTTGTTATTTGAATTCCTGGCAGGTTCTCTGATGATGAGTAAGGCCTATGACCTGCTTCAACCTCATGATCAGCCAACCTACGTGCCACATCATTTTTACTGAAATTTATACCAAATGCCCTTTGATTTGGTCTCGTATTTTTCCCTCTTTCGATAAGCCCAAATGCACTTATCGCTTCTTCCACTACACTCTCAAATGTTCCTGTTTTAACGCTTAGCATATATATTCTCAGAGTTGAATCCTGCAGACCTACTCTGAAAGTTGTAATCACAGTTTTATTTAATTCACTTAAAAGTGCGGACACACCGTCTTTATATTCGTTATTTATTATATCTTCTGCTGTTGTTTTTAGAGCACTTAACCGTCTTGCATATTTTCGTATTTCTTCACCAGGTTGTTGTAATGTCTTCTGTATTTCCTGCCATACTACATCTAATTCTTTTCTTTCCAAATACGTTTTCTTTATAAGTATAAATAATTCATTAAGATTATTAAATTGTCTTGGTCTTACTAATTTGAAAGCATCTCCATAAAGTCTTAGTTTCACACATTGAATAAATTTTTCTAAATTCAATTGTCCTACCACTTGGAAAGCTAATTCTGTCCCAAGTATAAACTTATACACTTCCTCATGTAGCTCACTGGAGTCTGCTCCTGAAAATAGAGGCACAAGCTCCGATACTATTTTCGATACTATCTCGCATATGTTCATTCTGAATTTTTTTTTTTATTATGATTTCATTATCTTTTCGTTGCCTGTGTTCTACAACAATTCTCTCCCTATACCATAATTTCTCTTTGGAATCTAATTTTGTAATCTAATCTACAAATTTTCATGTTTTATTGGTTTTACACCTTTTTAATCATATTCTGGAGGGTCCGGTCAACTACAAGGAATTGGCTACGGAATCGCAGAATCTTTGGGAAGTTATTATTATTTATTTATTTATTTGAACACGGGTAACCGAGTTCGAATCACTATCCTTTTTTAAAAGGGACAACCCTTTTTTAAAAAGGACTACCGGCTGCGCCATAATGTTGTGTGGCGTTCTTCGTTGAACCCACACAACTCTGTTGTGTAACGTTAAATATTAACTGTTACATCGTTATATTTATACTCACCAAATAATCCTTTCCTTTATCGGTGGAACCTGAAAGTTTAAAATTAAACTGCACTTCGTTATTGGTTAATTAACACTCTTCTTTCTTTATTAATTTTACTCTTATTTATAGTACACTTTTTAGTTTAAGATTTATAAACGATTAAATATACAAACTTACTTAAATATACAAACGTACAAATTAGTTTATTTACATATATACATTCTTCGTTTGGTCACCTCGATATTTGACATCGTTGGCACCACGATATGCTTATTTCCGCGTTTTATATTTCAACACACATATTTTCAACAACAGCGGTTTATTAACCTAGAAACAAACATACTACATTGCAATTCAACCCACAAGAGTTCATTTACTTCCGCGATCATTTTTGAGCTATGTTAACAGAAGCGCAGCTCAAGTAGCTGGCCCGTGCTTAATTGCTATTTTATGCTTACCGTTGCATTTTTTAATTTGACTGTAAGCTTCGATTGGTAAGCATTGCAAAAACGCCGATCGCTTCACTTATTTTTGAGGCAGATCAGTGTTTGTAATTTATAATATGAAAACGTCGCTTGTGACGATTGAGTCACAACAGGAGTCGCAATGAAATATATGTAAATAAAAACTCGAAAGGTTAAAATGATCTTGGTCGACCGATGTCGCTTTTATTATTAAAACTTAAAAACTAACAAAGTTTTAAAAAGAGCAGCGAGAAGCGCTGCTCAAAAGAAAACAGAGAATAAGAGCCGCAGTTGCTCATTGAACACCGCTGTATCGACAATTTACAGGGTGTTCACCGGTGGACCGAACATGCCGCCCGCCTTGCACGAGTGCAAGACGCTACCAGGAACCCTGCCCTGATAAGACCCATCCAAATATGGAGTTTTGGGCCAACGGCATGCTAAATCCAGCCGGGAGACTGCCAGGCTGCATTATTCGAGCGTAGACATCGACACCCAGAATGAGTCGCAGTGGAGCTCGCTTGTAAAAGTGAGGATCAGCCAGATTGATGTTTGGATAGCTCTGGCTGATCCTCTCGTCGATGTCTTTCGCTGGCGTGACGACCTCCAACCGGCGCTCAACCAGAGCTGTCGTGTGTACCTGGACGTTCGATCCATAACGACCTCGCAGCGCTAGCGTACATACCTCCCGACCATCTACCATGCTCGTTGGAAGCCTCCATCTTCTTACCAATTCGATGGCGATTTTGGTCTGAGGGAGACACGCATAGAGGAGCGCACGTTCCTGCACTAGGCCACCATTAGCCCAGGTACTCACAACAGCTGTGGGGAGCAGCGAGACAACGTGTTGAAGGCTCGTCGTTGTTGGTCTTGTGGGGGGAGACCGCTTCGGGAATTGGTCCCTCGACGATGTCGCAAATGGAAGCATCGACTGCGGTCTCTTCTGGGAAGGGGACCGCTTCGGAAAGTGATCCCTCGAAGCCGACGCAGACGGTACAGGCAACTGCGGTCCCTTCCCAGATGAACTCTTCGATTCCACCCCAGACCTCGTTGCTTCGCGAGCAGCTGCGGATGTAAAATGCAGTTTAGGCTGCTTTGCGCGAGAACGTCTTCCACACCTTCTTGAATGGGCTCGACCTGTTCGGGCTCGATGGCGAAGGAGCACTGGCTGCGGGGACTGGTGCATGCTCTCGCACCGTGTCGGTCTCGCTCAATGCCATCTCGGATTCCGTCTGGAGAAGCATCTCTTCCAGCAGGTCACGCACGATGTTGGTGGTTGACATCCTGAAACGAGACGGAAAATAAAAGAAAAAGAAAAGAAAAAAAAAGAAACATGTAAGAGAATAAAAATGGTGACGGAGCTAGGTCGGCGGTATTGCGACAAGCTTCACTATAGGTCGTGTTATGCAACCTCTTCCGGTGCGGATGTCCGCAACACGGACTCTATTGTCGCTACCGACATAGGTTTTTAAAATTCGACCGATTCGCCATTCATTCGCGGGTAAATTATCATCTTTGACAACAACTAGGTCGTTGACATTGATGTCTAATTGAGGAGTTTTCCATTTCGAACGCCGATGCATCTCTTTCAGGTATTCATTTTTCCATCGGTGGCAAAAGTGCTGATTCATCGCCTTGATTTTTTGCCAACGATTGACAAGAGTCAGAGGCTGATCAGTTATTTCTGGCTCCACTGGAGATAGCAGTGGGCCGCCGACCAAGAAATGACCTGGAGTAAGAGACTGAAAATCAGAAGGATTTTCGGACATGGCGGAAAGAGGCCTCGAATTAAGACACGCTTCGATTCGATTCAGTAAAGTTGAAAATTCCTCGAAAGTATACTTCATACTTCCGGCCATCTTTTTGAAATGCGTCTTAAAGCTTTTAACTCCAGCTTCCCATAAGCCTCCCATATGGGGAGCACCAGCAGGAATGAAGTGCCATGTAATTTCTTGATGCGAATACTGGGATAGTATTGCATCATGTGACGCAGTTAAGAAGGCTTTGAAATCCTTTTTGAACGTGTTTGACGCTCCAACAAAGTTTGTACCGTTGTCGGAGTACACGTTAGCTGGGCAGCCACGTCTCGCAGTGAATCGAGAGAAAGCTGCCAGAAAAGTAGCGGTCGATAGATCGCTAGTGGCTTCAAGATGAATTGCCTTAGTTGAAAAGCACACAAACAAACAAACATAGCCCTTACTTATTCGACAAGATCTACCAATGTAGCTTTTAATGTCGAATGGGCCTGCAAAGTCAATACCAGTCGCAGCAAATGGCCTTGAAATGACAGTTCGCTCAGCAAGCAGCGCAGCCATTATTTGTGTTCGTTGGCGTTTCATGTGGATTACACAAGTTTTGCAATTGTGCAAAGTTGATTTTATAAGGGTTATAGCACGCGGGAACCAATATTGCATCCGAATAAGTCGAAGCCCTAATTGATTCCCTCCATGAAGTGAAATCTCATGGACAAAACGTACTAAAAGGCGTGAAAAGTGACAATTATATGGTAATAATTGGATGCCTTTTATCATATCATAGGATTGGTGAAGAGGCTAGCCGTCCACCAACACGCATTAACTTGTCGTTGTTCAACAATGGATTTAGAGCAAGAATGGGGCTCTTTGCTCCAATTATCTGATTTGTTTCCAAACAGTGATATTCGTTTGGAAAAGCTACTTTTTGACATAAGAGTGCCAATCGTGTTTTCACAAATTTGATTTCTGCCGTTTCTAGGCATGTTGATTTTTTTGAAAAAGACACACGATACTTGGGGTGGGAGCGATGCAGAAAGCGAAACACGTACGCTAACACTCTCAATCCACGCGATAGCGAGGAAAACCGCTCTAAAATATCTTCATATTTCGAAAAATATGCAAAGTGTATCTTAACAGCTTTGCGCTCAAGCGAAGTTTCCAGAGCAGGAGGTTGCGTCATTCTTGGCCAAGCCGATCGTTCGAGCGAGAGCCAAGAAGGTCCATGCCACCAAAGAGTATTATCGACTAACTCTTGTGGCGTAACTCCACGCATTGCTAAATCTGCAGGGTTCTCATGTGTGTCTACATGAAATCAATTGTGAATTTCGACCTTCTCTGCCACCTTCGAAACTCTGTTGGCTACGAAGGTCGTCCAGAAACAGGGGGGCTTACAAAGCCACGCAAGCACTATTGTGGAATCAGTCCAGCAATATAAGCTTTGCCTTTCAATTTCCAGGTGCGATAATAAGGTGTCCACCATATCCGCGAGAAGTGCTGCACCACATAATTCAAGACGCGGTAGTGAGATCGTCTTGACTGGAGCAACTTTACTTTTCGCATAAAGCAGATGACTGACAACACAATCATTTTGTTTTACGCGAATGTAAATTGACTCTGCGTATGCTTTTTCAGAAGCATCGCAAAAGGCGTGAAACTCAACGTCGGAATCAGGTGAAAACCCAACAAAACGTGGTAAGCGAATTTTATTGATGTTTTCATAATCTAGCAAAAAGGATTGCCAAGATTGAAAACTGTGTAATGGGAGATTTTCATCCCAATCAATTTCATCCAACCAGATGCGCTGCATTAGAATTTTTGCTGTCACCACAATGGGTGCCAGCCAACCTGCAGGATCGAATAGCTGGGCTATCATTGATAATACTTCACGTTTTGTATACGATGATTTAATCTCAAGACGCTTAGCGGTAAAGTAGAAAAGATCTGAAGTGGCATTCCAACGAATTCCTAACGCTTTGGCGCAACTTGCATCTTCTAACTTTAAAAAGTCTTCATGAAAAAGATGCTCTGTAGGTAGGTCTACCAAAATGCTTGAAGCATTTGCAGTCCATTTTCGCATAGTAAAACCTGCAGAGTCTAAAGCAGCGATAAGCTCATTTCTAGCCTTTATTGCGCTTTCCACATCGTGAGCTCCAGCAAGAGCGTCATCGACATAAGTGAAATTTCGCAAAATTTGAGCAGCAAGGGGATATTGCTGCTGAACATCATGTGCTAATTGCAGCATGGTTCTAATGGCTAAATATGGAGCACAGTTTAGGCCAAACGTAACTGTCTTGAGCTCATATTCCTAAATCATATCATCAGGTGAGCTTCGAAAAACTATTCGTTGAAAAGCAGAATGTTTTGGATCAACAAGAATCTGGCGGTACATCTGCTGGATGTCACCATTAAAAACGTATTTGAAAAACCGCCATTTCAATACCAGGAGCGTCAAATCAGCTTGAAGAACAGGGCCTGCGTGCAGGACATCGTTCAAGCTGACCCCATTCGAGGTGGGACTTGACGCATTGAATACTACCCGAACCTTTGTTGTAGTGCTCTCTGGCTTCATTACTGCGTGATGCGGCAAATAATAATGAGATGGTGACTTTTCAAATTTTGGAGCTGCAACTTTTTCCATGTGACCCAATTTGAGGTACTCATTTACCACTTCTTTGTATTGCGTTTTTAACTCTGGATTTTTGTTCAATCGAGCTTCACTTCTAGCCAACTGCTTGAAAGCTATACCTCGAGAAAATCCAAGATTAATATCATCAGGGAATTCATTTTTAAATAATAGTAAGGTAACTATGTATCGACCTTTGTTATCGCGTTTTGTGGTTTTCTGATAGTTTTCCTCACAAAACTTATCAGACTGGGATAAAAATTGTTTTTTAGGTAGTTCCTCCAACTCCCAAAAACGTGCGATCTGTTGATCGATCGCAACTTCACTATAATGGCTCAAACATGTTGTAAAGCTGGATATTTCGTTACAAGGCATAGGGCCTGTGAAAATCCAGCCGAAAACTGTTTCTTGCGCCAAAAGTGATCCAAGAATATTGCGTTGAATGCCATCGAGAATGATGGCAGGGTACAAATCGCCACCGATAAGTTCGTCAACTTGATCACTTCTGAAGAAGTGCGGGTCTGCCAGTTGTAAATCCGGCAAACTCTTGCACAAAGAAGGATCAATGGAGCATGACGGCAGATTCCCAGTTAAGCGTGACAGCACAAATGCTGTAGCTTCTATTTGAAATTGCCTATTAATAGGCGAACTGAGAATTATTTCGCAAGCTTTCGTCACTTGCGCTGAAACTGCGTTATTAAGCCCCGAAACTTGAGCGCTTACGGCTCTTGTGGGTAACTTCAATAGCTTCTGCAATCTTTCAGATACAAACGTACCTTCAGAGCCAGAGTCGATCAGAGCTCTGGTTGTGTACGCTGATCCTAGGTGACATACGGTCACCATTGCTGTACCAAGCAATACGTGCTTGGTAGTGGTAGCGAAGCATGATTGAACGTCATTGCTAGTGGACTGTATTTGCGTTGAATGGGATTGTGTGTTAGAGCCCGGGGGGTTGGGTCGAGAGCTCGACCTACTTGAGTCTACAAATTATGTTTTATTTTTAAAAGTTTTATTTATTTTAAAAAGTCAACCTTCTTGGTTGGAGCGATCAATTCGACTGACTTTTGATATTAAAAAATGTTACAATTATATCTTACACTAATACATAATGCGCTAATATATAATACGTAAGAATATATATTAATATAGAATGGAGAGAAGCAAAGAACATGAAAAATGCATCGTAAGTATGTTACACTTGTCGCGTGGAGCTGCATTGACTTCTAAAGAAAAAAGTAAGCGAACGGAAGTTTTTCAGACGGAGTCATATGACACTGTCGAAATAGTTTTAATGTTGAGCGAGCAGCTTTTGTTGTGCAAACAATTAGTAAGAATTATGAAATGTTAAGTTGATTGCCCGTTAATAAGTGCGCGCTTATATTATGTGTGCGGGTGTAAGGGTGCCTGTATCTATAACTCGCCCCCCCTTAGTCCGAGACTCCGGCGAGGTCGGAGAACTTGAAATAACATATGAATTATTATTTTTTTTGAACTTAAGGATTATAAGGAACATAATGAGAATTAGTGCGCTGCATGTTATAGACGGTATATTTGAAATTGAAAGTTTTACCCAATTTCGTTTAATGTTTTCATCTAATAACTTCCTTGTATTTATTATATATTCTTATTGTAATTCTTTTGTATTCTCTATATTTTCTTTGCTCTTGCTCTTCTCCGTTATATTTAACTTTGTGTATGGTAGTACAATATGATCTGTAGTTTTATAGAAATTATTAACGAATGATACATTGTTTATATTTACTTTACAATTTTCAAATTTTATAAGACTGTTTTTTGATATTTTTATTTTGTCATTAACACAATTTTGTATGATATCTGTGTTCAGTAAATTTTTGGTTATGATTAAACCTTGTGTGATTTCTTTAACAGTTTCTTCTTTGTTTATCGTAAACTCACATTTTGCTTCTTTTGATTTTATTAAATTACTTAAACATTCATCATGTATTGGTTGTAAGTTTTTCTTAATTCTATCTCTAACACTTATATTATATAAATTTTTATTATCGTCAACTAAAAACATATTTTCTTTTAAGAATAATATCTTGTATTCCTTGGTTAGGATAGGTTCTATTAATAATTTAAATTATTTATTATCTGAATAACACGGTATAAATATAATTATTATGATTTTATTTTCATAGAAAGCTACAGAGATTCTAATATCTTTTAAAACTTCTATATCTGATATAAGTTCAAGTTCGTTATCCGAGAGAATATTTCTTGAGAGAACGTTTAATTTACTTGCTAAAATAACCTGTTCTATATCATCGATATGATTACGAAAAAGTGTAATGTCATAATTTATTTGATAAATTTGGCGGAAAATGTCTAGTTCGTTTTTGATGTCGTTTCCGTAGTTAGAAATCATTTTATTAATTGTTGTTTGTTGTTCATTTATATAGTTTGAAATATTATTTATTTGATTTGATATTTGTGTGTTAATTAAGATTTGTTTATTTGTCTCGTGTATGATTTCTTTGTTTTGTTTTTCTACATGTTCGATACTTCCTTTTATGGCTATTTCGTCGTCATTGTCCATAGTCCCAGTTATTATCTTGAGTCCTTTCCCTAAGGCATTGATTAGTCCTCTTTTAAAGGGTGATTTTTTAAGAGCTTGATAACTTTAAAAAAAAACGCATAAAATTTGCAAAATCTCATCGGTTCTTTATTTGAAACGTTAGATTGGTCCATGACATTTACTTTTTGAAGATAATTTCATTTAAATGTTGACCGCGGCTGCGTCTTAGGTGGTCCATTCGGAAAGTCCAATTTTGGGCAACTTTTTCGAGCATTTCCGCCGGAATAGCCCGAATTTCTTCGGAAATGTTGTCTTCCAAAGCTGGAATAGTTGCTGGCTTATTTCTGTAGACTTTAGACTTGACGTAGCCCCACAAAAAATAGTCTAAAGGCGTCAAATCGCATGATCTTGGTGGCCAACTTACCGGTCCATTTCTTGAGATTAATTGTTCTCCGAAGTTTTCCCTCAAAATGGCCATAGAATCGCGAGCTGTGTGGCATGTAGCGCCATCTTGTTGAAACCACATGTCAACCAAGTTCAGTTCTTCCATTTTTGGCAACAAAAAGTTTGTTAGCATCGAACGATAGCGATCGCCATTCACCGTAACGTTGCGTCCAACAGCATCTTTGAAAAAATACGGTCCAATGATTCCACCAGCGTACAAACCACACCAAACAGTGCATTTTTCGGGATGCATGGCCAGTTCTTGAACGGCTTCTGGTTGCTCTTCACTCCAAATGCGGCAATTTTGCTTATTTACGTAGCCATTCAACCAGAAATGAGCCTCATCGCTGAACAAAATTTGTCGATTTAAAAAGTTGCCCAAAATTGGACTTTCCGAATGGACCACCTAAGACGCAGCCGCGGTCAACATTTAAATGAAATTATCTTCAAAAAGTAAATGTCATGGACCAATCTAACGTTTCAAATAAAGAACCGATGAGATTTTGCAAATTTTATGCGTTTTTTTTTAAAAAAAAGTTATCAAGCTCTTAAAAAATCACCCTTTATTTTTGACGAGTGGTGTAATTCCTTTTAATTTATCTTCTAGCAATTTAAAGTTTTGTACCATAGTTAAAAATGCTGGGTCGTTTTGTTTAATGAGTGTTCGAATTATGTTAACATTATTTCTTATGCTATCTTTGATGTTTTCGAATTCTGTAAGATTTACTATATGAAGTATTTTATAGAAATCCTTAATTATTCGTTCTTGTCCCAATTTCATCGTCATGTAACCGTTGTTTTCGTTTAGGTCTTGTATTTCTATTAAATGTGATCTCGTCGGAAAGATGCTGCATGTCGTAAAGACTAATAGCAGTATTTTTATATCCATTTTGTGATGATCTGTGGAAATATTTCATTATTAAAAAAAAATAAAATTATTACACTATGTCTAAAAGAAAAGTTAATTATTTTCAGTATTACAGTATTTTTTCTTCCTCTTAATATGCGTCTTATAATACTTATGTCCCCTTGTAGTAACAACGTGTTCGTCGTCCAGTTTTTCTACGTCAATTTTCCTAAACTTAGAATGGTTCTTTCCTCCTCTTATGTCCTTAAAAAAGATTGGCCCTGTTTCTATTGCAGTATCTTCTCTGTTCATATTTAATTTTTCTATTATTTTCTCTTTTTTCGTTAATATTTTTTCTTTAATTTGGGGGTATTGGTCTTGAGTAATTGTTCCGTTGATGAAGTCTATTGGTTTTTGGTTGGTGGTGGAATGTATAGTGTTGTTGTAGTAAACAATAATTTTTAATAATTTTTCCTCTACGGTTTCAGTTTCGTTTTGTGGGTCGTGTTTGAGTAGTCGAAGATGTTCGTTTATCGTATTATGTAAGCGTTCAATGTCTGAGTTAGAAGTATGATTGTTGTTCGATGTAAAGTGTATTGCTATGTTTTCCTGTTTTAGAAAATCTAGTAAGGGCAAAGCTTTGAATCCAAGTTCGTTGTCAACGATTAATTTTTGAAAATGTCCTACTGTACCTATATACTGAGTCAGGGCTCTCTTAAATTCTATCCATGACCTATTCGATATTTTAATGATTTGAGCGTGCTTTGAAAATTTGTCTATGATGGTTAAAAATAATGTTTTTTCAAGACTATAGAATACATCCATGTGGACTATTTGTCTGGGCTTGTCTGGGGTTTCCGTGATTTTAAATTTGGGTTTGATCGGTTTTCGGTCATATTTCTCTTTGTTACATATCTCGCAATTATTTATATATTGTGTTATCCTCTTTTTGAGTTTGGGGTTATATATTTCGTTTCTTAATTCTTCGAAGTTCGCGTTGATCCCCCTATGGTTGTTTTTCTTATGCTCCTTTTCAATATAGTTCGCCAGGGTTTCTTCGTCAGTTATGTCCTTTAGAAGTTGTTTACATCTTACCACTTTAAACTTTTTATTATTATCATTATAAAAATTTTCTTGCAGAATGTCCCTTAGTAGTTCATAAATTTCTTGTTCCTCAATATAAATGGCGTTTGTTCTCGTTGGGTCAAAATGGTTTTTAATTAATGTTATTATCGTCTCTTTATCAAATGATTTCGCACTTATAATTTTCCGTTGGAAATTAAATATTTTGAGATTTCTTATTTTTAAGGACCCTGATGGTACTTTTGAAATGACTAACTGTCTACTGTATATGTTGAGAGGGCTTTTCGACTCTATTATTGGTTCTTCAATTTGCTCGATGAAATTGATTGCAACGCGAGATAATGCGTCTGCATTTCCATTAAGAATTCCTTTTTTATATTTTATATCGAAAGAAAACTCTCCGAGTCGGAGCCTCCATCTTAGCAATTTCGAGTTTGGTTCCTTAACTGAAAATAGCCACACTAGTGGTCTATGATCGGTTTCGATCATGAATTTATGCCCGAATAAATAAGGACGGAAATACTTGGTACTCCATACTATAGCTAAGCATTCCTTCTCAATTGTGCTATAATTCATCTCGTGATCATTTAAGGTCCTACTTGCGTATGCAATTGGGTGGCCTTCTTGTGATAATACGGCACCCAAAGCGAAGTTACTCGCATCGGTTTGAAGTGTAAATGGTTTATTAAAGTCGGGGTATGCTAATATGGGATCGTTTACTAACAAAGTTTTTAATGTGTTGAAACTGTCTACATATTCTTGGTCGTTCAAGTTAATTTTCCTGTCTTTCTTTAAGTATTTCGTCATGGGTTTTGCTATTCTAGCATAGTCTTTGATGAACTTCCTGTAATAGCCGGAAAGTCCTAAGAATTGCTTTATTTCCTTACAAGTTTTTGGGATTGGGAAGTTTTGTACACATAAGATTTTTTCTGGATTTGGCTTAATGCCTAATTCGGTAACTATATGTCCTAAAAATTCGGTCTCGTGCTTCAGGAATTCGCACTTGTCGAGTTGTACTTTTAGGTTTGTTTCTTTTAGCCTATTGAAAATTTTGGTTATTGACTCTATATGTTCTTTTAATGAAGTGGAGAAAATAATAATGTCGTCGAGATAAACGAGACATATTTTGTTGATGTAGTCTGACATTACGTTGTTCATCAGTCTTTGGAATGTTGCCGGGGCGGTTTTTAACCCAAACGGCATTCTGAGGAACTCGTAGTGCCCTCCTTCTACGCTGAATGCAGTTTTGTGTACGTCTTGAGGTTCTATTTCTATCTGGTGGAAACCTTTTGCCAGGTCCAGTGTCGTAAAATATTGGCATCTGCCTAGCTTTTCTAAAATTTCGTCTATGTTGGGAATAGGGTAACGGTCGTCAACTGTCACTTCGTTCAATTTTCGGTAGTCGATGACTACACGCCATTTTGTTTTTTTACTTGCATCTAATTTTTTACTTACTATCCAGACTGGAGCTGAATATGGTGACTGACTTGGCCTAATTATTTTTTTATCTAACATGTCCTTTATTTGTTTTTCTACCTCTAATTTGTGGATATATGGATACCTGTACGTTCTGACCGCTATTGGTGTTTCATCTGTAGTTCTAATAACATGTTTAATTTCACTAGTGAAGGTAAGGTCACTGTTTTCTGTGTAAAATATATTTCTAAATTTTTTTATGACTGGCATTAGATATTCTGTTTCTTCTTTATTAAGGTGGTTCGTTCTTATCTGTTCTAGTATAGGTTTTTCATTCGTTTCACTTAAAGCAAGTTTATCGTTCCTTTCGTCAAATGTATATATACAAAAGTTTTCGTCTGTAACTTGTATGCTTTCTTGTCTATGCACTATTATATCTTTTCTTCCGTTGTTTTTAATAAGTAACTTGGCATTTATTTTGTAGTCATTTGCTTCGTACACCCCTTTTATTAGTTCTACCTCATTATCTTGTGAAGTCTTTCCTTCGATATAAATTAGACTATCTTTGTTTGTAACTGGTATTTCAATCTCATAGATTCCTTTGTCAGTGACGCAATATTTATTATCTTTTTCTGTTAAAAATTTTAGTTCAATTTCCCTTTCGCCTATTCGTAGTTTCTTAGTTTCAAAATTCATAACGCTTTTTAAGGGAATTAGTATATTATTTCCTATTATACCGTCGTATACATCGTGAAACTTAGTTACAAAAAATTCGATTTTTTTGTCTGTTTCGCCAAGTTCCTTGAAACAAGGGATTGCTACTTTTTCGTTAATTTGTATAGTGTGTTTCAGTGTTTGCATATTCATCGGAACCGTGGAAACATTCCACTTTGGATCACATAATCCTGGGTTAATAATAGATTGGGTCGCTCCCGTATCTATGATGAATTTTAACACTCCTAGCTTTGTCTCTATTTCTATATGTGGTAAACTGGTTTTGAGGCAGGTAAAGGATAATTTTGACCTGCTACGTCCAATTCTATTTTTCCTATTTCCATCGGTTCTACAGTCGATGGGGAAGGACCTCTGTTTCTAACGTCAACTCTATTACTTTCGTTCCTATTATAATTGTTATTATTATAACTGTTTGCAGTAAATCGGTTGTAGGTATGTGAATTACTTGTTTCGTTGTTATAGCGGTTATTGTGGTTATAATTATTGTTAACATAACTCCTACTATAACCATTACTTCGATTGTAAGTGTTTGAATTACTTGCTTCATTGTTAAAACGATTACCACGGTTATAATTATTGTTGTTACAACTATTTGAATTACCTCGGTTATAAGTGTACGAGTTACTTGTTTCATTGTTACGATGATTGTGACTATTAGTGTTAATACTATTGTGGTTATTTTGGTAATTGTTATTGTTACGGTTAGTGCTGTTGTTTTTGTAGTTGTATTGGTTTCTGTCTTGTTGGCTGTTATTATTAAGTTGTTTTTGTCTGGTTTATATGGGTTGAAGTAGGCATAATTTGCCTCATGAAGAATGTTTATGGCTTCTTCCAATGTTTTTGGGTCCCTACAATATAGTATCGACCTCATCGGTTCTGGAAGTTTAGATTTGAATGTTTGTAGAGCAGCCTTAATATTAAGGTTAATAGTCTGCTCAATTTCTTGTTCCGTCGTGGCAGTCGATAATTCTGTTCTTGTTTTTACATTGAGTCGTCTTAGAGTACATCTTAGTTCATTATAGAGCTCTATGCTGTTGCTCCTAAAATTCTGTCCCCTAAGTTCGTTGAACAGTTCATCTATTGATTTCCTGTCTGAAAAATTATTTATGAGGATAGTTTTGATATCCCTCCATGATATGGCGTTGTTGTCTATCTCTATTGCTTCACGCGCTTTTCCTTTCAATTTGGATTTTATAACATCAGAAAAAATATTCTGAGCTAAGCTATCATATCTAGTCAAGAGGGGATGAATTCTGTCGATAAGTACTATGAACGACGGTAAGTCATTTATGTTTCCATTATAGTCTGGCAATCTGTCCAAGTACTTTAATGGGTCTATCGTTAGTGAACTCATATTTGTTTCTTCCTCAATTATTGAATTACTTCCTACAAAAATTTTTCCGTGTGTTGTTCTAGCTTCTTCAACTTTGTCTATTAACTGTCCTAATGTATCTAGGTCTTCTTCCATAAAATTATTTATTTGTACAGTATTATAGTTTTTTATATTTATATAATTATTAATGTGTATAATGTGTTGGTAATCTTACAGAATAAATTTAAAATGTTTATAAACACAATTAAGATAAATTTTGTCGATTACAAATTCTTACTAAGTCTTCACTCGGTTGATTACTCGTGTTGCTAGTATTGCCCTCGATGATTTTGTTGTTTAGTGCTCTTGTTATTGATTCCCTGTTGTATTCTTTGCAGCGTCTTTACTGGTTTAAGTTGTACGTTGTCGCTCTGTTGATTGTTGGTGTTGTTGATATTGCTTTCGATGTTTTTGTTGGTGTCACAGCAGGATGTGCAGCAAATTAGTTGTTTGTGGCTTTTGTTCTTGTAATAATTAAGTTTACAAAAATCGTTCGTTTATAGTATGTTCTATGCTTGCGCACTCTCACTTGTGTAGTATCGTATTAGTTAAAATTGTTCATGGGTTATTTTATTTTTGTTATAAAAATGTATAACCTTTTCTTTCTCTTCTCACTGTTCTTTTTATTTTTTTTTTCTCACTGTTCCTGAACAATTTTCATCATTTGTTTTACTTTTGTTTAAAGATTTTTATAACTTTGTTTTATTTCGGTTATTTTTTTTCTCAGTGTTCTTTTTATATATTTTTTTTTTGCTCACTGTTCCTGGACAATTTTCATCATTTGTTTTACTTTTGTTTGAAGATTTTTATAACTTTGTTTTATTTCAGTTATTTTTTTTTCAGTGTTCTTTTTTTTTATATAATTTTTTTTTTGCTCACTGTTCCTGCACAATTTTCATCATTTGTTTTACTTTTGTTTGAAGATTTTTATAACTTTGTTTTATTTCAGTTATTTTTTATCAGTGTTCTTTTTTTTATATAATTTTTTTTTTGCTCACTGTTCCTGCACAGTTTTCATCATTTGTTTTAGTTTTTTTTAAATATTTTTATAAAAAAAAATTTTAAGGACTTTTTGTTCACTCACTGTTCTTGCACAATTTGGGTATGCGATCATTCGCTTCAAATGTTCGGAAATTCCGCGTTAATTGTTAACACAAAGGAATTAAATATTTGGGATATATTTAATTTTCGCGGTATCCCATCCTCGTCGCCAATTATGTTTTATTTTTAAAATTTTTATTTATTTTAAAAAGTCAACCTTCTTGGTTGGATCGATCAATTCGACTGACTTTTGATATTAAAAAATGTTACAATTATATCTTACACTAATACATAATGCGCTAATATATAATACGTAAGAATATATATTAATATAGAATGGAGAGAAGCAAAGAACATGAAAAAAGCATCGTAAGTATGTTACACTTGTCGCGTGGAGCTGCATTGACTTCTAAAGAAAAAAGTAAGCGAACGGAAGTTTTTCAGACGGAGTCATATGACACTGTCGAAATAGTTTTAATGTTGAGCGAGCAGCTTTTGTTGTGCAAACAATTAGTAAGAATTATGAAATGTTAAGTTGATTGCCCGTTAATAAGTGTGCGCTTATATTATGTGTGCGGGTGTAAGGGTGCCTGTATCTATAACTTCTACACTCGAAGTAGGGGATTGGGGTGGAGTCGAGTCTCGATGCAAGAGAGTATTATGACGTTGTTTGCACATCACACACGAATACTGACTCTTGCACTCTTTCACCTCATGAGAATAGGCTAGGCAATTGAGGCAAAACTTATTTTTGCGAATCATTGCTAGCCGATTTTGAGTATCCATTCTCAGAAAACGGGGACAGAAGCGAAGTGCGTGCTGTTCCTTAGAGCACAGCTTTCAATTCGCTGAAGTAATTTTAACTTGGTAGTTATTTAATTTTTTACCAGATGAATTGCTCTGGTTTGGTTTAGAGTTGGAGGAAGATGTAGCAAAGTTTTGTCTAGGTATTGCGCCGCTAGAGCTGCGAATATCAGACACGGTTTCAAGAGTTTGAAACCGACTCGTGAGGAAGGAATCGAGATCAGTCCATTTCGGAATTTCATTTTTATTCGAAATAGACTGCTCCCATAAGGAGAGCGTGACCTCTGGCAATCTTGTCGAACATTGGTAAACAAAGATTGCATCCCAGTTATTGATATCAATGTTGTGCATTTTTAGAGCAAAAATACAACCATTGATATCTCTTTGTAGTTTTTTCAGTTCTGTGCCAGATTCTTTTGGCACATGGGGCAAATTAAATAATATTTTTAATTGGCTGTTGACCATGATACGCTTGTTTTCGTATCGGTCAGATAAATCTTGCCAAGCTTTTGCAAAACCATCATTGGTTAAAGGAGATTTTCGTACAATCTCTTTTGCTTCTCCCCGTGTTTTTTGGTTTAAGTGGAATAACTTTTCCACTGACGTTAGCCGCGAGTTCATTATGTAAATGGCCGTAAACATGTCTCTGAAGGACGGCCATGAGAGGTAATCACCACTGAAAACCTCAGTATCGCATGGTGGCACAGGCATGCTGTGGCCCATGACTGCCGCCGGCTCTGAAGCAATTGTTGGCTTCGAGGGCTTATTCTGAGAAAACTCAGAAATTCTTCCTGCTACCCGTATATAAGATTGATAGCAGGCGCGATACTTTTTTTTAATTGATTCAAGATCTGAATCGTCGTCATTGGACATTTTGTCCAAACAAGCATCATATGCGGCTTTAACTTTTCTCCACTGGGCTTTTAGCTCTTCACTTTGAGCCTCCAGGGAGAAAACGTCTTGAGTTTCAACGGCATTAAAGTCCGTTTCAAACTCGACCAGCGCATCAGACAGACGAATAAATGCCTTTAAAGAGGACATTTTATTTTGTTTATTAATAATTTAATTTGTGTAAAATTAAGAAGTAAAAAACAACAAAAATCTATAAATGTATAGACAAATGTGAACAACAACAAGTAAAAATATTTTTTTTTTTAAGTAAAATATATTATAACAAATAATATATAAATATATATATATATGTCTATATAAAATGCAGTAAAACCCGTAAAAACAATTAATAAAATAAATTTAATTATTTTGTTTAATTTATTTTATTTAATTAATAAATACAATGAGAAAAAATTTTTTTTTGTTTTTATATATATAAAATATTTTTATTTTAAATTTATTTAATTAATATATTATTATTTCTTTTTTTTTTTCTCAATAAATTTGTGCTTGCAAAATATTGTGTCTTGCCCACAGTGCAATTTTCCTATGAAAATAGACTAAGTCAATTTTGATTGCAAATTGATGCCTTAGTCCCACTGTGCAGCTTATTTATTCTCTCACTACAAGTATATGCAGCCTCCTAAAGAGCTGTGTATCAAGCGCAGCAGGCACGAGATGCAGTCTTAGCTTTGAACGCAAACAATTAAATTGAGTGCGTGAGAGAGTAAATACTTTTTAAAAACAACTTGGGGTTGCTATTAGCAAGCACAAAGCACGGTTCTGGCGTCGATCGCTGCGGACACCGCACAAAGAAGAATGCAAAAATTGTTGAACAAGAGTGCAGAAATGCTGCTGAGACTCTTGCTCCGTACAATTTTTGCCTGTTTTTGGCTCCAAAAATATTACCTCAGCCCAGTGTGCTGATATTTTTGTTTTTGCAAGTTTTACAAAAAAAGTGAGCACAAAAACTATTTATTTATTTTTTTTTTTTAAGAAATAGACGAAAAATAATTTTTTGCAAGTCGCAAGTTCAAGGAACCTTGTACATAAAGTTATATATATATATGGTTTTCCCGCCAAATTTTTTGGTTAAAACCGATATGTATAACTTTATAAACAATTACCAAACTATAACCTGCACTTAAAAAAAATTATTTTTTCACTTGACCGAATCGAACCGCGCGCGCGAAAGGCGAATTTTTTAAAACGAGAAAAAAAAACACGTCACTTTCTCTTTTATTAATAATTATCTTATAATTAGGGTAATATAAAAAAATATAAAATTTATTGAAATAAAAAATTTTACCTGATTTTCTGCTTTTCAAAAAATGTTGTTTGTTCTATAGAAGTTGTTGTTGTTGCTGTTGTTGATGCCGCTGCTGATGAAGCTGCTGGTGCACTTAGCTTGCTTTTTTTTTTAATATTCTTTTCTTTTAAAAGAAGCTTTTTTCTTTAATTTTAAGTTCTTAATCTTGTTTTTTTTGTTGTTTTTAAGAACTTTTTTTTTCACTTCACTTAAGCTTAGGTTTTGTTTTTTGTGTTTTAAAACTCGCGGCGGCTCGCGTTAATAGTATGTAATTTGTTTTTTATTTAAAACCCGGCTCGCGATGGACCATGTATTTTTTCTTAACGAGGAGGAGAAATTAAACTTTGAATAAAACTGGGGAGTCGCAATGAAATATATGTAAATAAGAACTCGAAAGGTTAAAATGATCTTGGTCGACCGATGTCGCTTTTATTATTAAAACTTAAAAACAAACAAAGTTTTAAAAAGAGCAGCGAGAAGCGCTGCTCAAAAGAAAACAGAGAATAAGAGCCGCAGTTGCTCATTGAACACCGCTGTATCGACAATTTACAGGGTGTTCACCGGTGGACCGAACACTATAACTGAAGTTAAAGAACCCACCCTTGCAATATGGTCATTGCTTTCAATTGAATTTGACAGATGGAAAGCAATAAATTATTGCCTGTCGAGACGCCCGGTAATGGCCAATTGAAAAAGTAAAAAAGAAAAATAAAACAAGGGTGTAACTACGAGCATAAAAATTATATACTTCATTTTTCCGCTGTCTTCCAACTGAGCAACAACTGAGGTAAGAAATAGCTCCTATGTGAATCCAACAAAATCTTTAAATTTTAATTTACCATAAAATACGGTAATAAAATACTTATTTTAATTTAATTCAAGACAATCGGTAAATTTTCAATTGTATTTTGCGGGGTTTTATAGAGATGTGTCGTTCCGAACCTGTATAGTTCCCGGAACTATGTTCACACTGTGATGCCAACTACACGGAAATTACGGATTTCTACGGATATTTAAGCCTTGCACAAATAAACGGACAACAGTGACAAAATAAGCTAAATCTACGGATTTTTAAGAATTTCACACGAATTTTCGAGGATTTCCAAGGATTTTCATGTTTATGTCAATTTAATGTCAAAATTAATTTGAACTTTAAACAAATATGCGTATAACTCAAAAATATGTTTACTTACTTTATTACAACTTCACAAAACAAAGTTGGCAGAGATTAAGTTGAGGTGCACCTTGGCGCAAAAGTTGAAGCAGAAATTTTAACCCTTTCAGGACCAAGGGACACCGGTGTCCCAAAAATATATTCCTTCGTCATAACTTATCCTTAAGTCGAAAAATCTTTTTTATTTAACTATGTGCTACTTACAGTAGTAAATTAAGCTTTTGTGATTAAGCAACCCTGTTCGAAATTTCCCTGTTCCCGGAAATTTTGAAAATAGTTAAGACTTTTAAACAGAAACTACATGGGACAAAGGTGTCCCTCTGGTCCTCAAGTGTAACTTCTCATTAAATTTTCTAATTGTGAACTCTGAGGCGGTTAAAATAAATAATAAGTATTTATTTGTATTATATTTTTATATAACATAATATGTATTTACTTTCTTATATTTTTTGATTATCTATATCGATGCTGCATTAAAGGCTCTATTAAGAAGTGACATTAAAAAGTTACCTTTAAGGACCAAAGGGCCACACATGTCCCATGAAATTACAAGAAAACTGAAGAATTTTTTTTATAATTGTTTTTAAATCTGCTTAATTGAAGCTAATTTAACTATTTGATGATCCCAAAAAACATTTTTCATTTCTGGAAACCTTGTGATCTTGAAAGGGTTAAACTTAGCTTCAGCCTGTATCAACGATATTCAGCAAGTTAAAATTTTCTGTTTGAATTTTTATATTGAAGCTTATAATCATTTCAAATAAAAAAATTTCCATTGGTCGATCCAAAAGATCGATCCAAAATTTTATTAAAAATAAAACTATAATATCTTCGGCACAATATTTTCCGTCAGTTTTACTAGGAAAATTTTTTAGCGAGATCGACATGGAATATAGAACTTCACGGAACATGGATCGGCCGTTAAAGAACATTGAGGTAGCCATATATTGGCAAGAAATCAATAAAGTTGCAAAGGGGGATGGAAGTATACATTTTCCACTAGTTTTTAAGTTAATTCGGCACATATTTTTGCTCCCACATTCTTCAGCAACCGTTGAAAGAATTTTTTCTCAAGTCAATACAAATAAAACTAAAATTTAGAAAAATACTGATTTTTTCGATAATTTACCATTTTTCTGAAATAAAAATCAAACAATAAAAAGTAGGAATGGTATTCGCTTTACATTTTGAAAACTTTATAGTTTTAACTGTTTATATTTGTAGTTATGTTTTGCATTATTCGTTACTTTTCATAAATTCACAAACTTTTTTTGAAAACGACTTTAATTGTGAAATTTATTAGCTGTTAGTTTAATTGAATTTAAGTTAGTTAGTTTTAATTGAAAAAAATTGCATAAATTTGCTTACACGGATTTTTTATGTCGCATTTGCGGATTTTTACTCTCTTTGGGTTGGCATCACTGGTTCACAGTCGGACATAGTTCCAATCGTTCCTTCGATTCATTTTTAACATGTTCAAACAGTTCCGGCTGCAATGAATGTTTTTTTTTTCTTACGCAATATGAACATGAATACAACATCTCTTTCTTACATATTAAGTCTTACACGATTTTTGTGATCGACTACAAGTGCAAAGATGATGTTTGTGAGCGAACGGAAGAACAAATGTATGAAATGAAAAGATGACAATTCGTTGTCCATGTTGTGTGCAATGCTCTGTTCATTTCATTTTGAACATGCTTTCGTTCAATGAAATGGAACTAGCGGAACTAGATAGTTCCGCGGACATGTATAAATTTGATTGAAAGATATGATAATTTGAACGACAATGGAAGATATATTGTCATTCATTTGGTTGAACAATCGAACGGGCGGAACTAGATAGCTCCGGGACATGTTTTGCTTTCGAGGCAACTGCTGCACATGCACATGCTTAAATAATTAAAATATGTGGAATTAATTGCAGGCAAGGAATGTAGAATAATGTTTGTTATATTATTTAAATGAGTAGCGCATTAATGAATACTTAATATTTAAGCAGATTTCCTCATAAATTTAGGTACACAAACATTCTTGAAAAGTGCAAAGGAACTACATAGTTCCACGAACATGTTTCCGCGAACTAGTTCCGCTGTACAAAAGAAACGTTCCATGTTCGTTCCGGCTCCGGAACGGTTTAGCACAAGCCTAGGGTTTTATCTTTGCATGAATAAATAATTTTTGCCTCAAGTAACAATTAATTTAATTCAACAGGTACTATTTTCTTCAGCTTGATATTTTAAATTTAATTATAATGGCATTTTTTTAGTAGAATTTGGTCAGAGTGTGAGAGTTGATTTTGTCAAAGTAATTGGGAAAAACCGAGCTCTCATCACTCTGATTTCATTCGTGAGGTGGAGCCCCACATCCACCTGGTAAATCTGGCCACTTTGTGACCAGGATTGCATCTAATCCGAAGAATTCGTCAAAGCGCGTGGCTGCCTAAAAAACGTAATAAGTTGTGGAGTTTGAAAACTCAATAAAATTGAATATAAAACTGTGCTAAACATTAAAATAATGCACAAAACTAAAAACTAAAAGAAAAAGAAGTGTAGTTAAAAAGAAAAGAAAACATGCATAAGTGTCTAAAAGCAACCAAAAGCTTAAGGACTTTCAAAAACGACATACAAATCCGCCCTAAAATAATATAAAATTGTGGAAAAAAATTATTCTAAAAAGTTCTAATACATAAAATAAATAAGAATATGTAGTACAAAATTTTGTTAAAATCAGTAAGAAAGAAAAAAAAATTCTTATGAACAACCCCACCAACAGTGAAAAAAATGTTAAAATTCAACAAAAATCTGTTAAGATAGTGTTAATCATAGCATGTTAACATTTAATGTTAAAAATTAGTGAAAAAAAAACAAAACGATAGCTTAAACACAAATACACTGAAATAAGTGGTAACATAGTAGCCACAATGGTTTACAAAAAAATTAAAATTTCTTAAAAATGTTAACACCTAAATATGTTAAGAAAAAAATTATTACAAATGGGAGAAATTCTTTTTTCACTTAAATAAAAATTCTTTTAGCAAAATCATCATCATTATCGACGAGGCCTCAGCGATCATGAGATGCAGAGAGCAGAGTGAGTAACTTTCTTATGTTATAGTTTTTTTTACTCTTTTATTCTAAACTCCAATTGAGTAAGTTTTGTTAAGTGGCACTTGCGAGAGTGGAATTCTACTCAAGTTTATTTTTTATGTGAAAAATGTTAGGTATAAAATGTTAAATTTAAGAGAATATATTATTTAAATTTGATTTCATGCATTTCATTTTCATTTTATTAATTTGTAAGAATTGCATAAAATTATGGTAATCCTTGCACACAGAAATTTTTTTTTAATAAATGAACTTCTGGTTATAATGAAATTGTAACGTTCGGTTTCTTATGTTGAGTAAAGTATGGGATCGAATGGAATAATTTAATGGATGTAGTTTCCTTGGGATCTTAACATAACTTCGCAATTTAAGATCAGGTAGGGAGGGTTAAGCCGCGAGTATCTCAGATAACATCAATTGAGATACAGTAATGATTACGAGGGATATTTTAATAGTGTATTTTTTTTGTGCAATATAACCATTTTGGGGATTTTATTGTTTTTGATTTATATGGTTATACCGGTACATCACACATAATGTATTCATCCTGGGAGTCTGTAATAAAACCCGTATGAACTAACTCAGATAGGTTGATTTTGTCAAGAACTACCTCATCCGACTGCTTGCTAGCGGCTCAGACGGCTCCCAACCGGCTTCTTCAATCTCACCGATAAAGAAAAATCTGCTATAAAGAGTTAATCGCTATATAGGTTACAAAAAATCTACTCTGTATCTGGTAGAATAAAGTACCAAGAGAACAGTCAAAGTGAAGTATAGTACGTAACACTATTTACTTAAATACTAAATTAAAGCTTTAATCATGTTGTGTTTTTTTATGTTTCATTGCTGTATGTATCCATTTTAGCAAAGCTTTTAGTTTATGTATTCAGTTATGGAATTGATCGGTATGTTTCTTATTATAAACATAATCATATGCGCTGATTCGGTCTAGCCATGGTCCAGCTTTTCCCTTTCTTTAATTCTTTCCTCATTTCTAATCAACTGAAATTAATAATTCATCAATATAAACGACTTTGGAAATTTTAGTTGGTGGTAGAGATGTTTGTGGAATGATATTGCTTAATAACTCGAATTGACCGTTTGTTAACGCAAAAATCGATATTTTTGCGAATTTTGTGGCATATCATCCAAAATAGTTGAGTCACGTCCAAACATTTTTTTCTTCTTTCCACAAGTTTTTTTTCGGGCAGGAACTTTTATCAGAGAACAAAAGTGCGAGAGATATTCCCTAATAATAATAGTATTGGAAAGATGACCAATAAGTGGAAGTAGTTTTGACAGAATAATTTTTAAGAATTTAGAATGTATTTTATCCAAACCAACTGCATTTGATTTCTTTTTTAAGCAACTTTGATATACTTCAATTAGAGTGACGCGGAAAAAACTAAAAACACTATCTTTGCTTAGGCTACTTTCTAATCCTGGAAATGGATTAGGGACTAAATTAGGTAGAGGGAAATCTATACATTTTTTTGTTCAGTGTAATGACGTCAATATTGCTACAAGCTTGCGTAGCAACCTTGCCCACTCCAATCTGCTTTATGTATTCCAAGTTTGATTTCCACCAGTGATATTTTTGTTCATTATGTGCTAATTTTGCGTCATTACACGCTTTCACTACTTTTTTTCTACACTCGTTAAAAACTATGAACAGAACTGGTGTTTTAAATCAAATTTTTAATTGAGCTAGAAAACCAGGGGGATTGATCAGACTTGATAATTTTAGATTTGTTGGCACAAATTTTTCAAACAGTTGATTAACATTATTTTCTAAAAACGTAATATGCTCGCAAACTGTTGGTATATTGTATACTCTGCGCCAATCTGTGCTTTCTATGTCAATTGAAAGTGTATTAAAATCTATATTTTTAAAATCCCTGTACATTATTTGTTGTTCAGGTGTTCTTATACCAAAACCGTAACAAAGGAAAATCAAATAATGTTTTGAAAAAACCGGTTCTGATAGCTGATCATAATGTAACTCATTTGAAAGACCACCCATAAAGAAAAGGTCAAGTAGAGTATTTGAACATTTTGAAAAGTGTGTGGGAGTTGCAATGTTCACGGGTGTTAGGCCCAAGGCCCTTATTGTCGATTAGACGATTTTCCACCAATAAATTACTATTGATTACTATGATGACAATGATTCAATTACTTTATGTATGCTTTGAGAGGCTATCTTAAAATTCAGCCTGTAAACGTTTCCAATAAGTAGTTTCTGGGCCTGAGAAGCTACCTCTATAAAAATATACTCCATTGGATCATTTTTATTGGACTTACAAACAATTTTACAAGCAATGCTTTCTAGCACAAAGATAGCTACACCACCAGCATGTGTTGTTCTGTCTGCACGGCTGAAAACAAGTTTCAGAAACACATATGTTGTCTCTTCCTGAATTACAGAAAATGTATCGAGACTCATCAATTTTTTTGTTGAGGCTTTGTGCATTAATATGGCAGATCTTTCCACCCTCTGCTGGTTTAATAATCGAATTAAAGCGAATACATTGTCTTTGGAATCGGAACGAAAAAACTATTAGCAACGCGAACAAGAATACCAAAAAGTTTAGAAAAGCAAGTTGTTATTAAATTGCGATTTCTCAAATGGTAAGAAAACTGCAACAATAAGTTGATACTAATACAAAAAAGGATTAAAAAAATTCAAAAATAGGTATAAAGTTTAATGTGAACATACATACGAGGATTTTGTTATAATTGGAGCGAGCAAGCGAAGCTCCCATGGAACAGGTTGTTTGAAGCTGTTTAGAGACCTTAAACTCTCGAATGCATTTACCGATCTTAAAATTTATTTTTCTGAACTGTTCTATACTTCTTAACTAAGGTTGTTTTCTTAGAAATTTTTTTCAAATTCTATTTAGTTTAAAAGTTAATTGAAAATAATATTTCCGTGAGTTTTGTTGTTGTTATTCGCTGAAATAGTTCTTCTAACATGCTTGTGTATGTATCAGTCAATGAAAAAAACCGAACGACATGAAACGACAGCAAAAATCTTGCGGCGAATGTTTTTCGCTGCAACAGCTATTTATCAATAAATAGTAAAACAGTAAAAATTAAAAGTACGAATTTTATTTATGAAGGAAAATAGTTAGAAAATAAAAACACAACATGAAATCTGTTTATATTTGCATATGTAGATGAACCCTGTTAAATAAAATAAATTTGCAGTTTTAATTCTTAGTTTAGGCTTATTTTCTTTCATAAACAACATTTGTTGTTGTTTGACAGACATTTGTAGTTTCATAAATTTCATCTCAGCGCTGCTGTTTTGCTGTTAAAGAATCTTGCAGCGCAAGCAAGTCAATTTTTGTTCTTTACTGTTACAACTATAAAATATTAAAAAATTCTAAGTGGGCAAGGAACAATGAGCGCGTAATTGTCGCAGAGTATTTTAAGAGAAACAGAAAGTTATTTTGTTATCATCAGCAAGCCATTTAAGATATTTGATAATAAATTTCTTTAATGATTTTAAAAAATACATATTTAAAAGCAGTTTGATTTCGTTTGCAATGGAAAGAAAAACGCATTTTTTTATTACTGAAAATTTGTCTGCTTCGTATTTTCTCGTTCTTTTTAACCGTTCATTAAAAATTAACGTTTGAAAAGATCGTCCGTTCTGAAAAAACTTTTGTATGCAGCGCTCGACTATCAGCATCAGCATCGTCAAGTGATTTTTTGTTTTTGCTGTACATGCGTCATCGGTTCGGTTTGCGTTGTTGTTGTTCTACATGTTTTCGTTTTTGCGTTATAATGGAGAAATGAAAACAATAACATATAAGAAAGAAAAGTAAGGAAATCTGTTAGGAAGTCGTGAAGAAAGTTCCTGAATTATTAATTCAAACGCTCATTTTGAATAAGTGATAACAAACGAACATTCGTTGTTTTTATTTTTATTCTGTGAAAAACTCGAAATAATCCAAGTGGATTTTGAATGCCTTTAAGTGTTTTTTTAGATTTGAGTGTTCACTTCATTCACTTAAATTACATATTTCTGAAGCTTTGAGCTGTTAAGAAGTAAAATAAATTGAAGAATTATTGTTTTTAGATTTAGTTGAAAAAAAATTATAGTAGTGTTAGTCTGTCAACGTGTCTGTCAACGTCTGTGAAAACGTGATATTATGAAATTGTTATATTAGCAAAAAATATACGGCCATTTCAAAACTAATGCAAGTTTTTTTCCAAAAATTTATCACATGCTCTTTTACTTGAAATTTTGTCTGTAGGTTCCTTTTCTACTTATAAGAATATAAGTTATTTGTGTTTTATAGCAATTTTTTTAAAATAATGGATTAAATTTTTTTTTAAAAATTATTTTCGTAAATGAAGTATCATTAGAAAGCTATAGAAAAGCGATATAGAAAAAATGTAATATTTTTGAAATTTTTATGCTAGAGTTGCCAACTTTTTGTTGTCTAGCAACCAAACAACAAAGTGTTTTTTTTTTTTAATTTCAAGAACAAAATAGAAACAAACATAGAATTACGATGGCCAAATGACACGTTTTTTCGCAATTTCACTTTATCGTTCACAACTTTTGTACCGTTTGAGATATTTATACAAAATCTTCAACAAAACTGTTTGCCATTTTAGAGCCAATGCTTGTTTTATATATAGTAATGACCTCACACGTGACTTTAACACATAATACTGGAAAAAAACTGGAATAAATTAAAAAATTTTAATTTTTTCGTTTAAGAAAATCGGAAGACATAATAGGGGTATTCACACTAACTTGGGTAGTTGGGTACGGGTAAGTACTTTTGATTACTGCGAGCACCCTTAACTGCAATTGAGTACTTTGTAGAATAACAGCTGATGAGAGATGAGTGACAGCTAGAAAAGAGTTTCCATCATATTATTAATGTCATTTTATGAGCGCAAAAGTTAGGCCATTGTACGTCGTAAAAAAGTTATTTTATATAGGAGTAATTTATAACGTGAACTTTGCGTCATTTCATAATTTTTATGTCAAAAATTTTAAAATAACTCATTTTAACAGATTTGTCTATTTTATTCACTTATAATTTGTTTACTTTGTTTAAGTTTTTTGTCAATTCAATTATTGCCTACTTTTGGAAAAGGTGGTAACCCACGAAAAAAGTACTCAATCAATCTACCCAAACAAGTCAGGGGGTCAGCTAGAGTAGATTGGTACTTGGGTAGAATGGCACTTTTACAAAAACAAAATGTATGGCATTTGCCAATCTACCCAAGGCAGTGTGAATACCCCTAATATCTTTTCTTTTATAGTTTTAAGAAAACATTTTTCAAAGCGAGCGACCCAACTAATTTGTATCCTCAACGTACCTATTTATGTGGCCAGCTTATGCATTTGCTAAGCGATTGCTACGACCTAGTTTATTTGATAGTTTGTACCTGGTGGCAACGCTGACTATAAAACAACGCTGGCTCTTTGGCTGGCTGTTGAAGAGTATGGGGCTGCTGTTACCTTTGCTGACGTTGTGTTGAGTCATTTTTAAAATTAATAGCACGAAAAAGCTGCTCTTCGTTTGTTGCGCCATCTTCATGTATTTGACCAGTGGGTGGTATTGGGTAAAGATTTGACAACTTCATTTAACTTTTGCATAGTGTCGACATATAAAGCGTTTTCGTTACTATTTCGTTTTATGTGAACAATGCCACCACGAGTGAAATCTACGGTTAGTAAATGTTGCTTCTTCAGACGGAGCGCTTGCTACAAGATGAGCGAATCAGCTTTTGAAAGACCCTCATTTATAAATTTAGGATTGGATGACTGAAAAACGGCATGATGAAAGCGCAGGAAATCATTATTCGCACGTCCAAAATTAGCTATCGAGCTTAGAACACGATTCCTACACTAAAAAAAAAAGTACATTAAACAACCGTAAACTTGACATTTTTAGTTGACAAAAGTCGTCCGACATTAAAAAATGTTAAAATTGATATTATCCTAATGAACTTTTTACATTACGAAACCTGCATTTATAAAAGTGTAACTGTAACATAATAATGTTATTTTAACACTTAAAATATCAAAAATCAGTACATTAATGCAGATAAAAAAAATGTATTGAAAAATAATTTGCCACGAGTGGGAATCGAACCTGGGCTCCGGGCAACCAAAGCCACACTCATTACCTGTGTGCCACGGTCACCTGTATGTCTCAACGGCTCAGCTCTTAAACAAATATTACATCTGCTTGTTGTTAACATCTACATTTGCAATGTTAAATGGATATGAAAAACTATCAATTGTACAGTAAAAAATGATGAACTAAAAACATTTTAAATGTTATTTTAACATTAAGAATTGATATTGCAACGTAAAACATAACATTATCAATTTGATATTTTTCTTATCAATTCGACAAAATACATGTTAACTTAACATTTTCTTACGTAAAATCCACATTTTCTGATTTACATTGGAAATAACATTACAAAACGTTAATTTAACATGGCAGCTTTTTTCTGAGTGTATCGTACGGTGAATCGAATTTCGCTATGATGGTGGAATCTTTGTTGCTATTGTCAGCTGAGGATTTTCGACCGATGCAGAAAATATTTTTTATGTTGGGCGAATTGATATTTACAGAATTGCAAATTTTTTAAAAAATGCTACAGAGATTTTCACCTTCAGAATAAAGCACACCAGTTTGCCACAGGTCACAAACAACAGCAGTGTTATCTTGCCTAGGAAGTTGCGTTCTTAAGTCTTCGACTTGTTTTGTTAGAGCAACAAAATCAACAGCCTTAGAAGCATCAAGCTCAGCTCTTAGAACCGCAACGTCGGATGCATTTTCTTCGAGACGGCTCACTCTTGCAGTGATATCGGAAAGTTCACTCTCAATATCGAAGACATTGCGGCGGAGCTCACTTTATGTTCTTTTCTCAATTGCGGTGGTCAGTTTGTTATTAATTTGTTCGCGCTGTTTAATAAAACGAGCATCTAGCATTTGGTTCAGCCTGAGCATGAAGGAGTCTGATTGTGCTGATGAGTCAAGCTTACTAAGAGAACGCTGGATTGTAGTTAATAATGCAGGTGTAGTAGGCAATACTTTGGCGGAGCTTCCACTTGTTGGTGGAGTGGGTGGATGTGGGGGAGAACAAAAATAATTTCGTCATGCTTGTAGACATTCCTTGCATTAATATGGACGATTATTTGTTTGCATGAATTCTATATCACTTTTAGTAAGTTTGACACAATGACAGTGAAGGAATTCATTGCAGCTATCGCATTTTATTTTCTTGTCATCATAAAACTGACTATCGACTCTTGCTGAACAAATTCACGGTATCTTAATTTTTTTTAATGGTTATTATTAAACAGTAAGCGAGGGTTGCTAATGTTAGTATTTTTACAGTTACACAATACAAAACAGAACAAAAAAACAAGAAGCATCACAACTGCCGGTCTTCTTATCAGATTGAGCGTGGGAGGCTCGTTCGGCGGTAACAGAACGCGAACGGGTTATGTTATATATACTGTCTTGTCTTTATCGTGATTTAATGTTATGATTTGAGTTATTATTTGAGTTTTTAGTTTTATGAACTCCAGTGGTTTTTTAGTGCCTAAAATGTACACTTTATACAGCTCAAATTTGTAAATTAAGCGCAATTTGCATTGATTTTTTAACTAAACTCGCATTGCAGAATTGTAGCAGGCTAATAATTGTATTTGTGTTTTTATTTAAGTGAAACAAAGTGGTGTAAACACAATATTTGAAGATTTATTTCGGAGCTCACAAAAATACGTGATATCAGTCTGCGCGACACTTTGCTTTTTTGCAATTTAGCTATGTAATTGAGCCATCCTAAAGGATTGAATAAACCAGCGACGTTCTGGTCGACGCTTGGTATGTGTGACAGAAGGCATTGAAAAGTTGATATTAAACTGAAAATTATCATTAATAGGGTACCAGTACAAACCTAGGTCACTTATGATGCAGCTTGAGTTAAGGTGAAGCAAACCCTTTGTTTCTTGATATTCGCTTGGTATACGCTCCAAAAGCATAGGATGGTTGCTAGTAAATTTTTGAAGTTCGAAACCTTCACTTCCAAGCATATCAATAACTTGCTGTTGCAAGTTCATAGCGCCTTCTATGGAGTCGCTACCTGATAACATATTATCATACATTCGATGTTTGACATCAACTGCCATAGGATACTGGTTCGCTTGATCCTGTGCTTACTGGTGCATCGTTCTAATCGCTGTAAATGGTACGGACCCTGTGCCAAACATGACCGTGCAGAAAAACAACTCTTTTCTTTCTTCGGTGGGTTCGTCTCGCCAAAGAATTCGTTGGTATTGGGCATCCTCTTCGTTTATGGCGAAGCACCTGTACATCTTTTCTACATCTACCATGAATGCAAACTCGAAGAATCGCCAGTTTGAGAGTCTTGCCTTGAGTGAGCCCTTGCCGTTCTTAGTTTTAGCTGACGCGTCAAAAACCTTTGTCGTAGACGAAGATTCCTTCACGATAGGGTAGTGAGGTAAATAACAACAGTATGTGAGGACTCCAAATTGTCCGTTGCTTGAGGCAGTTGTTGCAACTGTCGTTTTTGATGATGATGTTGTGGTATGGTAGCCTGCTTTATTTGTCCCAACCGAATATATTCTTCGATGGTTTCTGATAGACTCTCTTGAGTGATGGATCATTTTGAAGTACCGCTCGAGCTGTAAGAAGCGTTTTAGAACTATTTGTCTTGTTGCAACAATAACTACTTTGGGCTCAGTGATTGATAAAAGGGGCAAATGAACTAGATATCGCCCATTCTCCAAACGCTTATGTTATTGCCGATGGAATTCTTTACACCACTGATCCTGCAGTGATTCTTCTTTGATCGATTTCTCACCTAAATCGCAGAGCAAATATATCTGGTTTGGGCATTCGTTTCATTGAAAAGGCAGATAAACTTATATGGTTTATACCATTTATAAGGGTATTTCCCATTTGCATGAATACCCTCAGTGCATTCGAGCACAGGATGATCAGCTTTGCTGCATATTAGGCAAACTTCCTATTTCTTAGCTACATAAAACGATTTTGGAAACCTTTTGTTCGAAGCCAATGATTTGTTGATAGACAGCGGGTTCGATGACATAATCATCATTCGGAAGAGCTCATCGAAATGCTCATAAGCTTCAGAAAACGTAGGGATAGTTTTTTATTTGCGCAAATCTCGATGTTTATCGCTGCGCACAGCCGGTGATAGTTTGTTCACCATGTAATAAGCAAAAATAGTGCTGCATCGAGCGGTACACCTAATTTTTGTGTGGATGTAGCGCAGGAGCGGCACGTCTGTATGAAACATTTTATCGCACAGGCGTCGTTGCGTGACACAGGGGCATGCTGATCAAATGCATCCATGTAATGCAAAACAAAAATATCTTGTTGTCGTAGATATTTTTCAGTATAACCCATGCGGCATTGAAATTTTCTGCAAAGAGGCTAAGATGCTCGATATCTTAAGCTATTTCTGTTGGAAGAGTGCCCTTGAGAAAATAAAACTTGTGAACATCGTGTTGCTGCTCGTGATGCACTCTAGCTTCAAAGATTTCTTTAAAGAATGGCCGGACAACGTAATCACCGTTAAAAATAGGTAACTTGACCTCAATTCAGATTTTGGTGCCGATGGTGGAGCTATGGTTGAACTGGTCCAGGGTAACAATGATGTTGGAGATGGCCACATCTTTGCAAACGAGTCCCAAATGGTAGACACAGCTTCGATATACGCTTCCTCAATTTTGCTCTCCACATCAGCGTCAAAATAATATTTCATCACATCAGAATCGTTCTCTTCCTTGATAAGATGATTCACGCGAAACTCCTCCCGAAATGAAATAAAGGTTCCTAAGCGTGCTTGGAAGTTCGCTTCTTTTCTGAAATTACGCTCGCATTTTTTCACAGGTGTAAGAATAGATAACTGCCCCTAAACTTGTCCCATCTTCGAGTTTTTCTTCTAAGTAGTCTTCGATAAACCTACACCATCAATATACAATGAAATCAAAATACACATAAACAGATTGGATTCTGTTCCTGCAGATTTGCTGTCGCTGGCAAGCTGTAAGATGAGCAGTGGTCAGCCTAAATTTGCGAGTAAATTCTTGTGCAATATGTGCCCAAGAAATTACTCGCAATTGCACGAAACAAGAAAGAAAAAACAGCGGTAAGTAAAAATTTTATGTAATAATAATTCGTTTTATTTATCACTTACTTTTTTTCTTCCAATAGATGGATACAAGCACACGATAAATAATAGTATGGATGGCAATGATATTATAGAATTAGTTACAAAAGGTAAGATGGTTGAAGAACGCGTCTGATACTTCCAGAAAAAATACCAAGAAGGAGGCCGCCATTAAAGAGACGAAGACACCTCCGAGGCACTCGTTCGGCTATCGACAATCGATACTCGAACGAGTCGGTAAGTATGTATTGATCTTTTACCTTTTGTGAGCATTAATCTTTTACCTTTTGCATTTAGGGTTGCGGCCTAAACATGCCGGCCCCCTTGCAGTACTACTGTAAGATAAATTTTAAAAATTCTAAAATACCTTAAGCTAGTAAAAAGAGGTTGATTAATTCAGAACATGTCTAATTTTGTTTTCAGTGTCACGTTATAATTTATTGTAATTATTCATATATTGCAAGAATTCAGTGCTTATAAATAATATAAATAGATATAAAAAGAAACATAAATAAATTAAAAAATTATGCCCGCTACTGGGAAACGACGCCCGATAACACCCATCCGAAGATGGTGTTTTGAGAAACAATTCCCCCCACACTACTTGGACAGATCCCGGGTTTTATTATTTTTGGGAAGACATCTGCTCCCAACACCATGCTGACCGGAGACGAATAGAAAAAGTCGGGATCAGCAAGCATCAGATTCGAGAATTGTGCTCTGATAGACGCGTCCAAGCTTTCTCGAGGCGTGATTCGTGTGAAATGTCGCAACACCTTCGCTTGGGCCGTCACCGTGTGGTTAGACTCATAGTTCGCTCGGAGGGTTAGGGAGCAAACTTCATGTGAGCCAACCATCCGCGTTGACAACCCAAGTTGACGAACTAGTCGGTGCGACACCACGGACATTTCGGCGCATGTATCTACCAGAGCACGAACCCGATGGATGTGACCCTTATCGATCACCTTGACGACCGCCGTGGGGAGGAGCGAAGTCACCTGTTGCAGACATGGCAACGGTGATGGCGAGGGCAGGCGCTGCGCGCCACTATTAGAGCGGCGATGACTGGTGCGGGCTCGTCCTTGCACCCGATGGCGACGTTCATTTTTCACAACGCGAGATCGCCGATTAGAGCGCCTCGTAGGGCGAGACTTCACGGTGCTGCCCTGCAGCGATGGCCGAAACACGCGAGACTCTTCGGCATTCCGAATGCATCGCTCTAATCGCGTCTCGTCGTCTTCTTCTCTGTTTGTCGCCGAATCCCCCTCAACGCTCGATGCTGACGGCAAGGAAAGCCGGTCAGCAACACTCCCTTCGACGCCCGTCCTGCGCTGACGATAAGGCTCAGGCGACTGACGCTTGGCCCCGTCTTGCGCCTGGAGCGGTGACGACTTTTCTTCGTCTTTAGTCCGGCCCAGATGCAGCATGGTGTGATGCTCTCCCTGACATTTGACGCATCGTCCGTGACTGGCACACTCAAGGGTTTTATGGTCGGGCGAAAGGCACCTCGCGCAATGTTTGAAAAGCAGCACTAGCCGCAGTCGATCTGCCACGTTTCCCGCGACGAACGCCTTGCAGAAACGCAACGGGTGACGCGCCAAGCATACGCGACACTTCTTTGGTGCTGGAGGGACTTCATGTACGCTCGACATTTTTGTTGACTAAAAAGAAAGAAATTAAATAAGTTAATTCCTTCTCGATGGAATGGACATAACGAGCAAGGACAACACGCAACAAAACCAACACGGACGAACAAGTCACACTACGAAGACGATGGTAAAATTATGAGTTTTACTACTGGCCGCGTAATAATGCCACGTTCCGTGCGCAGATCGGCGACACGGACACGATTGTCAGAGCCTAGATACACCTTCACGACTCTCCCTAAACGCCATTCGGTGGCCGAGAGGTTGTCCGCTTTGATCACCACCAAGTCGTCAATTTTCAGGTCTTCGCGGGGATGTTTCCACTTATTTCGTTTGTGAAGTTCTTTGAGGTAATCATTTTTCCAAATTTGGCAGAACTTCTGGTTCAATGCCTTCAATTTTTGCCAACGGTTTATGATAGATATTGGATTTTCGTCAATATCTGGCTCAATTGGAGCAAGTAATGATCCACCTACTAGGAAATGCGCTGGAGTTAAGGGCGCGAGATCATTAGGGTCTGACGACATTGGGCTAAGAGGGCGTGAATTCAAGCATGCTTCGATTCGCGATAGCAATGTTGAGAGCTCCTCAAAGGTATATTTCAAGTCTGAAGCTACTTTACGAAAGTGCAATTTAAAACTTTTGACTCCCGCTTCCCACAGACCTCCCATATGGGGAGCGCCTGCTGGAATAAAGTGCCAAGTTAAGTGTTGGTGAGCAAACTTGGACACCAATTTATCTTTAGAGTCGTTGAGAAAAGTTTTAAAATCTTCTTTAAAGGCTCGCGAGGCACCGACAAAGTTGGTTCCATTGTCCGAATACATTTTCTCCGGACAACCTCTGCGTGCGACAAATCTCGAAAATGCTGCCAAAAAAGTGACAGTGCTGAGATCGCTAGTCGCCTCTAAATGAATTGCCTTTGTAGCAAAGCAGACAAAAACACAAATATAGCCCTTGGTTATGAGACAAGCGCGTCCCGTATAATTTTTGATATCATATGGACCCGTAAAATCAACTCCAGTAGACGCAAACGGGCGAGATAATTTTGTTCGCTCTGGAGGTAAGGATGCCATCATTTGGGTCTGTAACCGCTTGCGGTCGATCACACAGACCTTACAGTTGTGAATAATGGATTTAATCATATTTTTTACTCTGGGAATCCAGTATTGCATTCGAATAAGTCGCAATACAAGCTGGTTCCCACCATGAATAGAGATTTCGTGGGTGAACTTCACGAGTAACTTAGAGAATTGACAATCATATGGTAGAATTACCGGATGACGTTCATCATAAGTGATGTGTTCTGTCTCCGATAAGCGTCCGCCAACCCTAAGTATCTTTTGGCTGTCGAGAAAAGGGTTCAAATTTAAAATTGAACTCTTTGAATCAATAAGACTTTTCTTCGACAACTGGGCATATTCAGATGGAAAGCCCAATTTTTGACTCTCAACAACGAGTCGTTTGGTTGCATCTTTAATTTCTTGCTGTGATATTGCAACAGACTTATGACAGAAATTCCTCTTATGCTGCCCGTGAGTTCTGTGAAAGAATCGTAAAATGTACGATATAACTCGTAAGGCCCGAGGCAATGAAGAAAACCGATCTAAAATATCGTTATTTTTAGTAATAGCTATATGAGCTTTAATCGATTTTGCTTCCATCGTTGTAACATACTCGTCGCTGCGGTTCGGCCACGACTTGGGCTCCTGATGTAGCCATCCCGGTCCATGCCACCACAATGAGCTATCCTTGAGGTTCTGTGGTTCCAGCCCTCTGCTTGCTAAATCCGCTGGATTATCGGCTGAATCCACGTGACTCCAATTTTCTGTGCCCACCTTCTCTCTGATTTTTGCGACACGATTTGCCACAAAAGTGGTCCAGGCGCATGGCTGTTTACGCAACCACGCCAGCACAATGGTTGAATCTGTCCATAAAAACAGTTCATTATTATATGTTTCTAAATTAGTTAGAAACGATTCAACCATTTCCGCTAGCAGAAGTGCTCCACACAACTCAAGCCTGGGCAACGACACCGTCTTGACTGGTGCGACTTTCGTTTTCGCGACGAGGAGATGGACGCATACTCTATCTTCATGCTGAACACGAATGTAAATTGCGGCTCCATATGCTTTCTCCGAAGCATCGCAGAATCCGTGAAACTGGAGCTCGCTTTTCGGAGAGAAATCTACCCAACGTGGAATCCGGATACTGCTGATGTGAGGATAATTTTCCAAGAAACCTTGCCAACGCTGCAAAGTCGACGGGATCAGCTTATCATCCCATCCGATGCCATCTAACCAAACTTGTTGCATCAGGATTTTAGCGATGACAACGACCGGCGCCAACCATCCTGCAGGATCGAAAAGTTTTGCGATCGCTGATAAAACTTCTCGTTTTGAAAATGTACCTTCCTGGTCTAACGGGCGTGCATGGAAGTAGAAGTAGTCAAGCCGGGCATTCCATCGAATGCCCAGTGTTTTTACGTTGCTCGTGTCCTCCAGCTCCAGGAAATCTTCACGCAACCGATGACTCTTCGGGATACCTTGCAGTACCTCATCCGAGTTGGCCGTCCACTTCCGCAAGGTAAAACCTGCTGATTCGGCCGCTTTTTCCAAGTCTATTCGAGCTTGGACTGCTGACTCTACGTCATGACCTCCCGCCAATGCGTCATCTACGTACATATGGTGACGCAGAATTTTTGACGCTAGTGGCAAGCTGCTTTCTACATCGTCAGCTAATTGCAAAAGTGTTCGCAGCGCTAGAAATGGGGCACAATTTACCCCGAAAGTGACTGTTTTCAGCTGAAAATCTTGTAGATGATTCCCTGTTTGATCGCGAAAAATTATTCGCTGGAATCGCTGATGGTCTTCAGTCACAAGTATTTGGCGGTACATCTTTTCGATGTCACCATTAAATACGAATTGGAAGAATCGCCACTTCAGGATAAGCAAAGTTAAATCACTTTGCAAGACTGGCCCCGCATGCAGAACATCGTTCAAACTCACACCATTGGATGTAGGGCTTGACGCGTTGAAGACCACCCGAACCTTTGTAGTGGTACTATCTGGTTTCATGACAGCATGATGAGGAAGGTAATAACTATGATTTTGTCTCGGAGAAAGACAAGAAGACACTTCTCTCATATGGCCTAATTCCAGATATTCTTCAAGAACAGCATCATACTCCTTCTTGTACGCTATGTTTTTATTAAGCCTCACCTCATTGCGCAGAAATTGTCGGACCGCAATATAGCGTGAATCACCTAGAGTGGTTTTCTGCGGATAACTTTCCTTAAACGGTTAAGTCACCACATACCGACCATCAGAATTGCGCCTGGTTGTGTTAACATAATTGTCCTCACAAAATTTGTCTGTGATAGTGGACACAACCTTTTGAGGTACCTCCTCCAGCTCCCAAAATGATGCTAGCTGTCGATCAAGTGAAACTTCACTAAAATATGAAACGACAGTCGAGGAGGGAGGTTTCTGCGCGGAGGTTGGAACGGAACCGGTTAAGATCCAGCCGAATATTGTTTCTTGAGCAATAAGTGACCCAAGAATATTTCGACGGATACCGTCAAGAAGAAGTTGTGGGTACAAATCACCACCTAGCAACACATCAACTTGATCGCTGCAGTAGAAACGTTTGTCCGCAAGAACAAGCTCTGGAAAAGCTTGCTGCATCAACGGATCTACTGAGCATGAAGGAAGATTTCCTGTAATTTTTGTGAGAATTAGAGCGCTTGTGGTAAGTTGGATGGTTGGATCAATAGGTGATCCTATGACCAAAGTGCACGCTTTTTGCACTCTGGCTGACACCACATTATTAAGCCCTGAGACTTGAGCGCAAACACGATGAGTAGGAAGCTGAATAAGTCGATGCAACCTCTCAGAAATGAACGAGCCTTCTGAGCCAGAATCAATAAGTGCTCTGGCTTTGAACACGTCTCCTCGATGGCAAATATTTATCATCGCGGTTCCCAGCAAAATACCTTTGCTGCTTGAGGCAAAACACGCTTGGTAGTTTTCGCGAGCGCCTGCAGATGTTTGCGATTGCTATGCAACATGTTGAGTGGACTGTATACTCGTGCTTGGACCTCCCGCATTTGGATGATTATTTGCGCCTCTAAATTCTCTGTGAAGCAACGAATGATGTCGTTGTCCACATGTGGAGCAGTTGTATCCGCTCTTGCAATTTTTAGAAACATGGCTGGTTGACAAACAGTTGAGACAGCAATGCAACCGTCTTGCAGCCGATGATCTGTCATTTACTGACATTGCCAAAAATTTTTGACAGAACTTCAATGCATGCTGCTGGTTTTTACACAGCTTGCAATTATTGTTCGCCACGTTTGCCTGAAAGGTGTTAACTTTCTTCACATTTTGCGGAGGTGCGTTCGGCTTTTGCCCTTTTGGCACCGCGCCTCTAAAGTCTGACACCGTTTCTAGTGTCTGAAAACGACTTGTGAGAAATTTATCAAGGTCAGCCCATTTGGGGATTTCTGCCTTGTTTTCAATCGATTGCTCCCATAAGGAGAGCGTAGTCTCAGGCAATTTTGTAGAGCACAAATACGTAAATATCGCATCCCAGTTGTCAATATTTACTTTATGTATTGTAAGAGCGGATATACAATTATTTATGTCTCTTTGAAGTTTCTTAATTCCACTTCCAGACTCTGTCGCAACCGCTGGCAGGTTAAATAAAACTTTAAGCTGGCTGTTCACCAAAATCCGCTTATTTTCATAGCGGTCTGTCAAGTTCTGCCAGGCTGTTGCAAACCCTTCATGCGTGAGTGGAGATTTTTGAACAATCTCTTTTGCCTCTCCGCGGGTTTTCTGGTTCAAGTGAAATAGTTTTTCCACGGGTGTTAGCCGACTATTTGAAATATAAATAGCCGAAAACATATCCCGGAAAGACGGCCATGTTACGTAATCACCATGAAAGATTTCAGTATCACATGGTGGTAAATTTATATTGTGTCCAGACATCGGCATAACGAAACTGGAAATATCCGCTTCATTACTTTTTTTCGCCATTGACAATTTATCGCTAAGTTCGTTCATCTTAGCTAGACATCGAACATATGTTTGATAACATGTGCGATATTTGACTTTGACTAGGATGACGTTTTCATCAGCGTCACCACTCGCTGCCACTAATTTCAGCAAGCATGCGTCATATGACGTCTTTAAATTAGTCCATTGAGACTTCAATTCATCCTCTTGAATTCGTAGAGCAAAAGTTGTGTGCTCTTCCTGAGGAATCTCATTGAAGTCTCTCTCCATATCAAAAATGGTGTCGGCATGTCTCATAAAAGAGGTTAGTTTTGCCATTATTTATTTTTTTTTGATCGAAAAAAATAGATAAAAAGAATCGCCAAAAACTTTCTAATAAGTAGAAAAAATCGATCGAGATCCGAAAAATGTAAATTGTTTTAACTGTCAAACTGAATCGATAGAAAGAAACAACTCTTTGATAAGAAGTAAAAAAAAAATATTTTTTTTTTTTTTATAACTTGTACAAATTGTTTCTAATGAGTAGAAAAATTCCTTTTTTTTTTTTTTTTTTTATTTGTAAAAATTGTTTCCAATAAGTGGAAAATGTTTTTAAAAAAAAAAAACTCGAAACAAATTCTCTAAAAAGAGAAAACCGGTTTGAAAAATTTTTTTTACAATTTTAAAAATTGCTTCCAATAAGTGGAAATATTTTTCAAAATTAAATCGAAACAAAATTCTCTAAAATGAGAAAAACCGTTTTGAAAAATTTTTTCACAATTTGTAAAAATTGTTTCCAATAAGTGGAAATATTTTTCAAAAAAATCGAAACAAAATTCTCTAAAATGAGAAAAACCGTTTTGAAAAAATTTTTTCACAATTTGTAAAAATTGTTTCCAATAAGTGGAATATTTTTCAAAAAAATCGAAACAAAATTCTCTAAAATGAGAAAAACCGTTGTGAAAAATTTTTTCACAATTTGTAAAAATTGTTTCCAATAAGTGGAAATATTTTTCAAAAAAATCGAACAAAATTCTCTAAAATGAGAAAAACCGTTTTGAAAAATTTTTTTTCCACAATTTGTAAAAATTATTTCCAATAAGTGGAAATATTTTTCAAAAAAATCGAAACAAAATTCTCTAAAATGAGAAAACTTGTATTAAAATTCCCATTTACCGAAATACCTGCAGGTAAGAAAAAACTTTACCAAATATAAAAAATTAAATTCGCGTAAAAATCGATATACAAATTTATATTTGACGACTTGGTGGAAATTTTGGTGGAAATTCGGGGTAAATTCCCGAATGTTTCAAAAAAAGTGCTTAAAATAACAATCGCAATAGGTGCGATAATTTTTGAGCACGGTGGCAACTCTGTGTTGGTAATTCGGACTTAATCACGAATTAAAAATAAAAGTGCATAAAAGAATAATCGCAATAGGTGCGATAAATTTTTTTTTTTTTTAGGTGCGATACATTTTTTTTTGTTTTGAGCACGGTGGCAACTCTTTTTCGAAGATCCACCAGCTGTCTCTTGCTTCTCGATCTTCTTGTTTTGCTTTTAGTAGTTAACTCGTCGCGTTGTTTACTAAATTGAGTGACTTCTTTTATTTTGTTTTGATCGCGTTTCGGTGTTTTCGAGTTGCTTATTTCTCTATCTTTATTCTATTGAGTGTTAAAACAATTAAATAATATAAATTGAAAATAATATAAGTTCAATAGAATAAAGAAGTTGTGTAACAAAAATAAAAAAAAACGCGACGAAAAAGTATATGGAGCAGCGTCAAATGCTTCAATACGCGTGTGTGTGTGTGTGTGTAAACAAAGAGATTTAGTTAGTAAATAATTAAAAAAATATGTATAAAATATTGTTTATAAAAAATTTCAAAAAAAAACTAATCTCAACGACGTACGTTAGCAGAAAATTGCCCAACGTACGGACGGACAAATTTGTCTGTTGTGTGTAAGTGTGTTTCCCAAAGCAATGGAAACAAAAAAAGTATGTATACAAACAATGTAATATATTGCAATACCTGCAATATAAATATATATTTTACAACGAAGTACGTCAATGAAAATAAAAAGAAACCAGATATGATAGCAAAATATATGTTAATACAAGTTAATATATGTATGCTGCAGGTAATTAAATATTTGTGTAATTTAAGAAATATTTTCCTTTTGATATTATGTGTGTGTGTGTGTTTGTGTGCCTCGACGGCTATCTGAACCAAACTTTTTTTCTTATGGTTTGTTTTTTTTTTTTTTTTTTCTCTTTTTTGTTTCTATGGTTTTTTTCTTTTTTGTTTTAGCACTGATTTCTCTTTTTTAGAATTAAAACAATTCAAAACAAAATACTGCCGGAGACACTGATTTATACAACTTTACTGAATTAATCAACCTACCTTTTTAACTGGTGGCAATACGGTGAGTTTTACGGCAATTCGGTGACTTTAATTCCTGCTTCTATGTAATTGTTTATTTCAGCTGACTTTGACGGCTTCGATGGGACCATAAACAGATTGGATTCTGTTCCTGCAGATTTGCTGTCGCTGGCAAGCTGTAAGATGAGCAGTGGTCAGCCTAAATTTGCGAGTAAATTCTTGTGCAATATGTGCCCAAGAAATTACTCGCAATTGCACGAAACAAGAAAGAAAAAACACCGGTAAGTAAAAATTTTATGTAATAATAATTCGTTTTATTTATCACTTACTTTTTTTCTTCCAAAAGGTGGATACAAGCACACGATAAATAATAGTATGGATGGCAATGATATTATAGAATTAGTTACAAAAGGTAAGATGGTTGAAGAACGCGTCTGATACTTCCAGAAAAAATACCAAGAAGGAGGCCGCCATTAAAGAGACGAAGACACCTCCGAGGCACTCGTTCGGCTATCGACAATCGATACTCGAACGAGTCGGTAAGTATGTATTGATCTTTTACCTTTTGTGAGCATTAATCTTTTACCTTTTGCATTTAGGGTTGCGGCCTAAACATGCCGGCCCCCTTGCAGTACTACTGTAAGATAAATTTTAAAAATTCTAAAATACCTTAAGCTAGTAAAAAGAGGTTGATTAATTCAGAACATGTCTAATTTTGTTTTCAGTGTCACGTTATAATTTATTGTAATTATTCATATATTGCAAGAATTCAGTGCTTATAAATAATATAAATAGATATAAAAAGAAACATAAATAAATTAAAAAATTATGCCCGCTACTGGGAAACGACGCCCGATAACACCCATCCGAAGATGGTGTTTTGAGAAACAATTCCCCCCACACTACTTGGACAGATCCCGGGTTTTATTATTTTTGGGAAGACATCTGCTCCCAACACCATGCTGACCGGAGACGAATAGAAAAAGTCGGGATCAGCAAGCATCAGATTCGAGAATTGTGCTCTGATAGACGCGTCCAAGCTTTCTCGAGGCGTGATTCGTGTGAAATGTCGCAACACCTTCGCTTGGGCCGTCACCGTGTGGTTAGACTCATAGTTCGCTCGGAGGGTTAGGGAGCAAACTTCATGTGAGCCAACCATCCGCGTTGACAACCCAAGTTGACGAACTAGTCGGTGCGACACCACGGACATTTCGGCGCATGTATCTACCAGAGCACGAACCCGATGGATGTGACCCTTATCGATCACCTTGACGACCGCCGTGGGGAGGAGCGAAGTCACCTGTTGCAGACATGGCAACGGTGATGGCGAGGGCAGGCGCTGCGCGCCACTATTAGAGCGGCGATGACTGGTGCGGGCTCGTCCTTGCACCCGATGGCGACGTTCATTTTTCACAACGCGAGATCGCCGATTAGAGCGCCTCGTAGGGCGAGACTTCACGGTGCTGCCCTGCAGCGATGGCCGAAACACGCGAGACTCTTCGGCATTCCGAATGCATCGCTCTAATCGCGTCTCGTCGTCTTCTTCTCTGTTTGTCGCCGAATCCCCCTCAACGCTCGATGCTGACGGCAAGGAAAGCCGGTCAGCAACACTCCCTTCGACGCCCGTCCTGCGCTGACGATAAGGCTCAGGCGACTGACGCTTGGCCCCGTCTTGCGCCTGGAGCGGTGACGACTTTTCTTCGTCTTTAGTCCGGCCCAGATGCAGCATGGTGTGATGCTCTCCCTGACATTTGACGCATCGTCCGTGACTGGCACACTCAAGGGTTTTATGGTCGGGCGAAAGGCACCTCGCGCAATGTTTGAAAAGCAGCACTAGCCGCAGTCGATCTGCCACGTTTCCCGCGACGAACGCCTTGCAGAAACGCAACGGGTGACGCGCCAAGCATACGCGACACTTCTTTGGTGCTGGAGGGACTTCATGTACGCTCGACATTTTTGTTGACTAAAAAGAAAGAAATTAAATAAGTTAATTCCTTCTCGATGGAATGGACATAACGAGCAAGGACAACACGCAACAAAACCAACACGGACGAACAAGTCACACTACGAAGACGATGGTAAAATTATGAGTTTTACTACTGGCCGCGTAATAATGCCACGTTCCGTGCGCAGATCGGCGACACGGACACGATTGTCAGAGCCTAGATACACCTTCACGACTCTCCCTAAACGCCATTCGGTGGCCGAGAGGTTGTCCGCTTTGATCACCACCAAGTCGTCAATTTTCAGGTCTTCGCGGGGATGTTTCCACTTATTTCGTTTGTGAAGTTCTTTGAGGTAATCATTTTTCCAAATTTGGCAGAACTTCTGGTTCAATGCCTTCAATTTTTGCCAACGGTTTATGATAGATATTGGATTTTCGTCAATATCTGGCTCAATTGGAGCAAGTAATGATCCACCTACTAGGAAATGCGCTGGAGTTAAGGGCGCGAGATCATTAGGGTCTGACGACATTGGGCTAAGAGGGCGTGAATTCAAGCATGCTTCGATTCGCGATAGCAATGTTGAGAGCTCCTCAAAGGTATATTTCAAGTCTGAAGCTACTTTACGAAAGTGCAATTTAAAACTTTTGACTCCCGCTTCCCACAGACCTCCCATATGGGGAGCGCCTGCTGGAATAAAGTGCCAAGTTAAGTGTTGGTGAGCAAACTTGGACACCAATTTATCTTTAGAGTCGTTGAGAAAAGTTTTAAAATCTTCTTTAAAGGCTCGCGAGGCACCGACAAAGTTGGTTCCATTGTCCGAATACATTTTCTCCGGACAACCTCTGCGTGCGACAAATCTCGAAAATGCTGCCAAAAAAGTGACAGTGCTGAGATCGCTAGTCGCCTCTAAATGAATTGCCTTTGTAGCAAAGCAGACAAAAACACAAATATAGCCCTTGGTTATGAGACAAGCGCGTCCCGTATAATTTTTGATATCATATGGACCCGTAAAATCAACTCCAGTAGACGCAAACGGGCGAGATAATTTTGTTCGCTCTGGAGGTAAGGATGCCATCATTTGGGTCTGTAACCGCTTGCGGTCGATCACACAGACCTTACAGTTGTGAATAATGGATTTAATCATATTTTTTACTCTGGGAATCCAGTATTGCATTCGAATAAGTCGCAATACAAGCTGGTTCCCACCATGAATAGAGATTTCGTGGGTGAACTTCACGAGTAACTTAGAGAATTGACAATCATATGGTAGAATTACCGGATGACGTTCATCATAAGTGATGTGTTCTGTCTCCGATAAGCGTCCGCCAACCCTAAGTATCTTTTGGCTGTCGAGAAAAGGGTTCAAATTTAAAATTGAACTCTTTGAATCAATAAGACTTTTCTTCGACAACTGGGCATATTCAGATGGAAAGCCCAATTTTTGACTCTCAACAACGAGTCGTTTGGTTGCATCTTTAATTTCTTGCTGTGATATTGCAACAGACTTATGACAGAAATTCCTCTTATGCTGCCCGTGAGTTCTGTGAAAGAATCGTAAAATGTACGATATAACTCGTAAGGCCCGAGGCAATGAAGAAAACCGATCTAAAATATCGTTATTTTTAGTAATAGCTATATGAGCTTTAATCGATTTTGCTTCCATCGTTGTAACATACTCGTCGCTGCGGTTCGGCCACGACTTGGGCTCCTGATGTAGCCATCCCGGTCCATGCCACCACAATGAGCTATCCTTGAGGTTCTGTGGTTCCAGCCCTCTGCTTGCTAAATCCGCTGGATTATCGGCTGAATCCACGTGACTCCAATTTTCTGTGCCCACCTTCTCCCTGATTTTTGCGACACGATTTGCCACAAAAGTGGTCCAGGCGCATGGCTGTTTACGCAACCACGCCAGCACAATGGTTGAATCTGTCCATAAAAACAGTTCATTATTATATGTTTCTAAATTAGTTAGAAACGATTCAACCATTTCCGCTAGCAGAAGTGCTCCACACAACTCAAGCCTGGGCAACGACACCGTCTTGACTGGTGCGACTTTCGTTTTCGCGACGAGGAGATGGACGCATACTCTATCTTCATGCTGAACACGAATGTAAATTGCGGCTCCATATGCTTTCTCCGAAGCATCGCAGAATCCGTGAAACTGGAGCTCGCTTTTCGGAGAGAAATCTACCCAACGTGGAATCCGGATACTGCTGATGTGAGGATAATTTTCCAAGAAACCTTGCCAACGCTGCAAAGTCGACGGGATCAGCTTATCATCCCATCCGATGCCATCTAACCAAACTTGTTGCATCAGGATTTTAGCGATGACAACGACCGGCGCCAACCATCCTGCAGGATCGAAAAGTTTTGCGATCGCTGATAAAACTTCTCGTTTTGAAAATGTACCTTCCTGGTCTAACGGGCGTGCATGGAAGTAGAAGTAGTCAAGCCGGGCATTCCATCGAATGCCCAGTGTTTTTACGTTGCTCGTGTCCTCCAGCTCCAGGAAATCTTCACGCAACCGATGACTCTTCGGGATACCTTGCAGTACCTCATCCGAGTTGGCCGTCCACTTCCGCAAGGTAAAACCTGCTGATTCGGCCGCTTTTTCCAAGTCTATTCGAGCTTGGACTGCTGACTCTACGTCATGACCTCCCGCCAATGCGTCATCTACGTACATATGGTGACGCAGAATTTTTGACGCTAGTGGCAAGCTGCTTTCTACATCGTCAGCTAATTGCAAAAGTGTTCGCAGCGCTAGAAATGGGGCACAATTTACCCCGAAAGTGACTGTTTTCAGCTGAAAATCTTGTAGATGATTCCCTGTTTGATCGCGAAAAATTATTCGCTGGAATCGCTGATGGTCTTCAGTCACAAGTATTTGGCGGTACATCTTTTCGATGTCACCATTAAATACGAATTGTAAGAATCGCCACTTCAGGATAAGCAAAGTTAAATCACTTTGCAAGACTGGCCCCGCATGCAGAACATCGTTCAAACTCACACCATTGGATGTAGGGCTTGACGCGTTGAAGACCACCCGAACCTTTGTAGTGGTACTATCTGGTTTCATGACAGCATGATGAGGAAGGTAATAACTATGATTTTGTCTCGGAGAAAGACAAGAAGACACTTCTCTCATATGGCTTATTCCAGATATTCTTCAAGAACAGCATCATACTCCTTCTTGTACGCTATGTTTTTATTAAGCCTCACCTCATTGCGCAGAAATTGTCGGACCGCAATATAGCGTGAATCACCTAGAGTGGTTTTCTGCGGATAACTTTCCTTAAACGGTTAAGTCACCACATACCGATCAGAATTGCGCCTGGTTGTGTTAACATAATTGTCCTCACAAAATTTGTCTGTGATAGTGGACACAACCTTTTGAGGTACCTCCTCCAGCTCCCAAAATGATGCTAGCTGTCGATCAAGTGAAACTTCACTAAAATATGAAACGACAGTCGAGGAGGGAGGTTTCTGCGCGGAGGTTGGAACGGAACCGGTTAAGATCCAGCCGAATATTGTTTCTTGAGCAATAAGTGACCCAAGAATATTTCGACGGATACCGTCAAGAAGAAGTTGTGGGTACAAATCACCACCTAGCAACACATCAACTTGATCGCTGCAGTAGAAACGTTTGTCCGCAAGAACAAGCTCTGGAAAAGCTTGCTGCATCAACGGATCTACTGAGCATGAAGGAAGATTTCCTGTAATTTTTGTGAGAATTAGAGCGCTTGTGGTAAGTTGGATGGTTGGATCAATAGGTGATCCTATGACCAAAGTGCACGCTTTTTGCACTCTGGCTGACACCACATTATTAAGCCCTGAGACTTGAGCGCAAACACGATGAGTAGGAAGCTGAATAAGTCGATGCAACCTCTCAGAAATGAACGAGCCTTCTGAGCCAGAATCAATAAGTGCTCTGGCTTTGAACACGTCTCCTCGATGGCAAATATTTATCATCGCGGTTCCCAGCAAAATACCTTTGCTGCTTGAGGCAAAACACGCTTGGTAGTTTTCGCGAGCGCCTGCAGATGTTTGCGATTGCTATGCAACATGTTGAGTGGACTGTATACTCGTGCTTGGACCTCCCGCATTTGGATGATTATTTGCGCCTCTAAATTCTCTGTGAAGCAACGAATGATGTCGTTGTCCACATGTGGAGCAGTTGTATCCGCTCTTGCAATTTTTAGAAACATGGCTGGTTGACAAACAGTTGAGACAGCAATGCAACCGTCTTGCAGCCGATGATCTGTCATTTACTGACATTGCCAAAAATTTTTGACAGAACTTCAATGCATGCTGCTGGTTTTTACACAGCTTGCAATTATTGTTCGCCACGTTTGCCTGAAAGGTGTTAACTTTCTTCACATTTTGCGGAGGTGCGTTCGGCTTTTGCCCTTTTGGCACCGCGCCTCTAAAGTCTGACACCGTTTCTAGTGTCTGAAAACGACTTGTGAGAAATTTATCAAGGTCAGCCCATTTGGGGATTTCTGCCTTGTTTTCAATCGATTGCTCCCATAAGGAGAGCGTAGTCTCAGGCAATTTTGTAGAGCACAAATACGTAAATATCGCATCCCAGTTGTCAATATTTACTTTATGTATTGTAAGAGCGGATATACAATTATTTATGTCTCTTTGAAGTTTCTTAATTCCACTTCCAGACTCTGTCGCAACCGCTGGCAGGTTAAATAAAACTTTAAGCTGGCTGTTCACCAAAATCCGCTTATTTTCATAGCGGTCTGTCAAGTTCTGCCAGGCTGTTGCAAACCCTTCATGCGTGAGTGGAGATTTTTGAACAATCTCTTTTGCCTCTCCGCGGGTTTTCTGGTTCAAGTGAAATAGTTTTTCCACGGGTGTTAGCCGACTATTTGAAATATAAATAGCCGAAAACATATCCCGGAAAGACGGCCATGTTACGTAATCACCATGAAAGATTTCAGTATCACATGGTGGTAAATTTATATTGTGTCCAGACATCGGCATAACGAAACTGGAAATATCCGCTTCATTACTTTTTTTCGCCATTGACAATTTATCGCTAAGTTCGTTCATCTTAGCTAGACATCAAACATATGTTTGATAACATGTGCGATATTTGACTTTGACTAGGATGACGTTTTCATCAGCGTCACCACTCGCTGCCACTAATTTCAGCAAGCATGCGTCATATGACGTCTTTAAATTAGTCCATTGAGACTTCAATTCATCCTCTTGAATTCGTAGAGCAAAAGTTGTGTGCTCTTCCTGAGGAATCTCATTGAAGTCTCTCTCCATATCAAAAATGGTGTCGGCATGTCTCATAAAAGAGGTTAGTTTTGCCATTATTTATTTTTTTTTGATCGAAAAAAATAGATAAAAAGAATCGCCAAAAACTTTCTAATAAGTAGAAAAAATCGATCGAGATCCGAAAAATGTAAATTGTTTTAACTGTCAAACTGAATCGACAGAAAGAAACAACTCTTTGATAAGAAGTAAAAAAAAAATATTTTTTTTTTTTTTATAACTTGTACAAATTGTTTCTAATGAGTAGAAAAATTCCTTTTTTTTTTTTTTTTTTTATTTGTAAAAATTGTTTCCAATAAGTGGAAAATGTTTTTAAAAAAAAAAAACTCGAAACAAATTCTCTAAAAAGAGAAAACCGGTTTGAAAAATTTTTTTTACAATTTTAAAAATTGCTTCCAATAAGTGGAAATATTTTTCAAAATTAAATCGAAACAAAATTCTCTAAAATGAGAAAAACCGTTTTGAAAAATTTTTTCACAATTTGTAAAAATTGTTTCCAATAAGTGGAAATATTTTTCAAAAAAATCGAAACAAAATTCTCTAAAATGAGAAAAACCGTTTTGAAAAAATTTTTTCACAATTTGTAAAAATTGTTTCCAATAAGTGGAATATTTTTCAAAAAAATCGAAACAAAATTCTCTAAAATGAGAAAAACCGTTGTGAAAAATTTTTTCACAATTTGTAAAAATTGTTTCCAATAAGTGGAAATATTTTTCAAAAAAATCGAACAAAATTCTCTAAAATGAGAAAAACCGTTTTGAAAAATTTTTTTTTCCACAATTTGTAAAAATTGTTTCCAATAAGTGGAATATTTTTCAAAAAAATCGAAACAAAATTCTCTAAAATGAGAAAAACCGTTGTGAAAAAATTTTTCACAATTTGTAAAAATTGTTTCCAATAAGTGGAAATATTTTTCAAAAAAATCGAACAAAATTCTCTAAAATGAGAAAAACCGTTTTGAAAAATTTTTTTTTCCACAATTTGTAAAAATTGTTTCCAATAAGTGGAAATATTTTTCAAAAAAATCGAAACAAAATTCTCTAAAATGAGAAAACTTGTATTAAAATTCCAATTTACCGAAATACCTGCAGGCAAGAAAAAACTTTACCAAATATAAAAAATTAAATTCGCGTAAAAATCGATATACAAATTTATATTTGACGACTTGGTGGAAATTTTGGTGGAAATTCGGGGTAAATTCCCGAATGTTTCAAAAAAAGTGCTTAATATAACAATCGCAATAGGTGCGATAATTTTTGAGCACGGTGGCAACTCTGTGTTGGTAATTCGGACTTAATCACGAATTAAAAATAAAAGTGCATAAAAGAATAATCGCAATAGGTGCGATAAATTTTTTTTTTTTTTAGGTGCGATACATTTTTTTTTTGTTTTGAGCACGGTGGCAACTCTTTTTCGAAGATCCACCAGCTGTCTCTTGCTTCTCGATCTTCTTGTTTTGCTTTTAGTAGTTAACTCGTCGCGTTGTTTACTAAATTGAGTGACTTCTTTTATTTTGTTTGATCGCGTTTCGGTGTTTTCGAGTTGCTTATTTCTCTATCTTTATTCTATTGAGTGTTAAAACAATTAAATAATATAAATTGAAAATAATATAAGTTCAATAGAATAAAGAAGTTGTGTAACAAAAATAAAAAAAAACGCGACGAAAAAGTATATGGAGCAGCGTCAAATGCTTCAATACGCGTGTGTGTGTGTGTGTGTAAACAAAGAGATTTAGTTAGTAAATAATTAAAAAAATATGTATAAAATATTGTTTATAAAAAATTTAAAAAAAAAACTAATCTCAACGACGTACGTTAGCAGAAAATTGCCCAACGTACGGACGGACAAATTTGTCTGTTGTGTGTAAGTGTGTTTCCCAAAGCAATGGAAACAAAAAAAGTAGGTATACAAACAATGTAATATATTGCAATACCTGCAATATAAATATATATTTTACAACGAAGTACGTCAATGAAAATAAAAAGAAACCAGATATGATAGCAAAATATATGTTAATACAAGTTAATATATGTATGCTGCAGGTAATTAAATATTTGTGTAATTTAAGAAATATTTTCCTTTTGATATTATGTGTGTGTGTGTGTTTGTGTGCCTCGACGGCTATCTGAACCAAACTTTTTTTCTTATGGTTTGTTTTTTTTTTTTTTTTTTCTCTTTTTTGTTTCTATGGTTTTTTTCTTTTTTGTTTTAGCACTGATTTCTCTTTTTTAGAATTAAAACAATTCAAAACAAAATACTGCCGGAGACACTGATTTATACAACTTTACTGAATTAATCAACCTACCTTTTTAACTGGTGGCAATACGGTGAGTTTACGGCAATTCGGTGACTTTAATTCCTGCTTCTATGTAATTGTTTATTTCAGCTGACTTTGACGGCTTCGATGGGACCATAAACAGATTGGATTCTGTTCCTGCAGATTTGCTGTCGCTGGCAAGCTGTAAGATGAGCAGTGGTCAGCCTAAATTTGCGAGTAAATTCTTGTGCAATATGTGCCCAAGAAATTACTCGCAATTGCACGAAACAAGAAAGAAAAAACACCGGTAAGTAAAAATTTTATGTAATAATAATTCGTTTTATTTATCACTTACTTTTTTTCTTCCAAAAGGTGGATACAAGCACACGATAAATAATAGTATGGATGGCAATGATATTATAGAATTAGTTACAAAAGGTAAGATGGTTGAAGAACGCGTCTGATACTTCCAGAAAAAAGACCAAGAAGGAGGCCGCCATTAAAGAGACGAAGACACCTCCGAGGCACTCGTTCGGCTATCGACAATCGATACTCGAACGAGTCGGTAAGTATGTATTGATCTTTTACCTTTTGTGAGCATTAATCTTTTACCTTTTGCATTTAGGGTTGCGGCCTAAACACACCCTTTTCAAGATTTTAAGTTTAGTTGATGTTCGCAATCTCGTGTGCAGCTCGTACCAGTCACGTTAAGGTAATCTTAAACTGTCACCAGACAGGTGATAGCCGGCACTTGTTTATATAGATATGCTCCGAAGTTGACACACGAATTCGCTGGATATGTGTGTTTCAGAGAAAGATGTTCTGCAAAGTTTCCTCACAGGAGGCACTAAAATTTTCGTTCGCAGAAGATGATAAAACCACAAACAGAAAGATGAGAATCTGTGCGATAGTAAGGCACCAAAAACTGCTTTGAGCAGAATAAGCAAAACACACGTTCTATGATTTATAAAACTAATTTTAATTGATTTTAAATTATAATAGCTCCGTTTTTTCCAACACCCTAATCTGGATTTTGATTTGGTTTGCAACTCTATTTTTCACGTGTTTCATCATGTGTCAACATTAAATTAAAAATTTTCAGATTTCATTATAACATTAAAAAATATTTTGAAAATTTATTTAAAATAGCACTTGTTAAAAAATATGTTGTTTTGATGAAAGTTAGTAAATAAATAACAAAATAAGTAAGCTTGATCTACAAATTCCATGCCGTATTTGAGAACTGAGAGTAATGTTCAACTTTTGGCCAGTAATCGACGAGTTGTTGAAAAAAATCAGCAGTTATGGAGGCAGCTATAGTTGTGACAGCAGATAGTCGAAGAAACAGGAAGAAACGAGCAAACAGGACTTCCTAAAACAATCTTTTCAATTTTATATTGAGTTTAGCTAGATTCTTTTTGTTCTTTTCCTATAAAACTTTTTGTTACTTTTACTTTATTTTGTTTTGTTCATTTTACTTTTGTGTTTTTTTTTTGATGAATTTATTCATTTCTTACATTTTTTTATTTTTTCGCTTTTAATTTGAATTTTTATTATAGAAATTTGTTTTTTTATTTAACTTCGGTTTTTCACTAGAATCATAATATAAACCGTTTTAAATTTTGATCAAATATGAAAATATGATAAAATTTTTCTTAAATGAGGACATTCAAGTTCGAATTTTTATCCTTATACATGTTTTTTGGATGCTTATACACATTTTTTCACATACTGAAGTAAAACACAAATTCAAACTTTCTCTCAAAAAACCGGAGGCTCGCAATCAATTTTAAACCAAGGGTTTCTTGAGCAAACCTGTTCAGAATACTCCGTAGAATATTTTCCGCGCCTACGATTTTTTAGTTTTTGTTATGTTTTTGGTGAAAAAAAGATATGGGTGCGTTAGTTATGCCATCCTCAAACTTCTCGACCATCATTACAACTTTCAAAATCGTATACATTGATCAATTTTGAATTTCAGTTGATTAAACAGGGGAACAAAAAATCAATTTTTTTCTGCGGCGTAAGATTTTGGAGTCAATTAAGATACATGGGATAATTAAATTTTAATTCTATTATTCACATTGTTTGAATTGACTCTGGTTCTCGCGATAAGCCGCTATTTTAAAAACTAAGGAGATTTCATCACAGTTTTTAACATAACTCTAGAACAGTTAGTCTGATTTGGTAAAATAAAAAAATTCGAAAATCCTCAGCTTAATTGCCTCTTAGTTACATCTGCACTGTTTTTTAATTAGCTGAATAGTTTCGGGAATATTCATGAAGTTCTTCCGAAAAAAACATTTTTTTTATGCAAAATTTAAACTTTTTTGTTATTTCATAGTTCATAAGAAATCGAAAAAGTCAAAATAGCTCTTTTTTAATTTAAAGTTATAAACACATCTATGTTACAAAGTAAATAAGCCATATTTCACTTAAATCCATTATCACGTTTTGGTTTAATTCACATTCAATGATGTTATCTCATTTCGATAAAAAATTTTTTTAAAAATTTTCTAAATAAATACATAGGGGAACAACAAGATTTTTTTTCTGCGGCATATATTTTTGCACAAAATTCAGATTCATTTTCTATTAGGTCACCAGTGCATTAATGGTAACGAGAGGGCTGACGGACAAGTAAAGAAGCGCGTTGGGCTGGGCCTTGAGTTCATAAAACATGTACGAATCCCGCTACAAGGACGTATCGAAAGCGTAAAAATTATGTAGTTATTAAGCTTTAAAACACGTTTTTATTTGTTTAAAGCAGTCTTAAAACTAAAACTTACAAATGAACTTACATTGCTAGAAACTTAAGATTAAAGGTTAAAGTTAATAGCTAAGAGAAAAGAGAATTATGATTAAGAATAAGTAAGAATAACCAAGAGAAAAGATAATTAGGATTAAGAATAAGTAAGAATAACCAAGAGATAACTTAAGATAATAAGAATAATAATTATAATAAAATAGATTAACAAGATATCAAAAGGATTAATTTAAAGAGTATTAAGTATAGTATTAAATATAACAAAGTAAAAGTAATGGTATAAGATAGTTCAATATGTGACTATATGGATGAGAAGTAAATTCGTAATGTTATTTAGCTTCAAGTGCTGAAATCTCTAATGATTAAAATCAAAAAGAATTAACTGTTAAATGTTTAATATATTGAAGAAAATGTATGTTCTAAACGAAAAATGTAATAAATAACTCATAAAAATATCAAACAGAATTATCAAAAATATTTCAAATTAAGTTAAGAAAAACGTCTTGTATGTGATTGTCTGTTGTATTTTTGTTCAGGGCAGTCCCTTTGGAAGGTCCAGCAGTAGTCTACCATCATATGGCAATCTCATCGGGCTTGATATATTTTTTCTATGTCTTGATATCCTGATGAAAACGCTCTCCTTGTTCTTCACTGTAATCACCTAGGTTATCCGCAAATCTATCCAAATGACTATGTAAGGAATGTAATTTTATACTCATGTTAGCTCCTAGGTTTTTAAAATTTAAAAGCATTTTAGAAACTATTTCAAAATACTCTGCAGCTTTATGATTTCCCAAAAAGTTTTTGACGACTGATACAAAGCTTATCCATGCTTCTGATTCGACCTTAGTCATGTGCTTTGTGAGATCAATGTTGTTTATAAGAGTTCGGATTTGTGGCCCATCAAAGGTGCCTGCTTTCAATTTTTCCGTGCTTTGGCCAGGAAATGATTGGCAAATATATGTGTAGCACTCGCCATTCTTATCCAAAGCTTTAACAAACTCTTGCAGCAGGATTCGTACATGTTTTATGAAATCAGATCCCAGCCCGACGCCCTTCTTTGCTAGTCCGTCATCCCTCTCCTTACCATTAATGCACTGGTGGCCTAATAGTAAGTGAATCTGAATTTTGTGCAAAAATATATGCCGCAGAAAAAAAATCTTGTTGTTCCCCTATGTATTTATTTAGAAAATTTTTTTAAACATTTTTTATCAAAATGAGATAACATCATTGAATGTGAATTAAACCCAAACGTGCCAATTTATAATTTTATATTACAAAAGAGACGTTTTCAATTTTTTATGAATTATGAAATAACAAAAAGTTTAAATTTTGCATAAAAAAAATGTTTTTTTCGGAAGAACTTTATGAATATTTCCGAAACTATTCAGCTAATTAAAAAATAGTGCGGATTTAGCTTAGAGACAATTTAGCTGCGGATTTTCGAATTTATTATTTTTCCAAATCAGACTGACTGTTCTGGAGCTATGTTATAATCTGTGATGAAATCTCCTTGGTTTTTAAAATAGCGGTTTATCGCTAGAACCAGAGTCAATTAAAAAACCTAAATAATAGGTTAAGATCTTCATCAACGTATATATTAAAATTGACTACCAAACCCCATGCCGCAGAATCAGTGTTGCCCTGTGTTAGAAATGAGGAAGGAATTAAAGAAAAGTTACAGCGTACGACCATAACTTGCCCGGGATTCAAACGCGGTACCTGGAATGGTGGTCAAACACAATTTCCAAGCGACTTCCGAGGTACTTTTTACCAACAAAATGTTGGAACCTAGATGGACACGTGATAAAGAAGTAAACAAAAAGCGCAACAACAAAATCTTTGCAGAATAAATGTAGTCAATTTTTTGAAATTTTGCAACTAGCAAAAGAGTAGAAAAACACTGCTTGAACAAGTGAAAAGCTTTTTGGGCAATTCCGTTTTGGTTTTACTGCAGTTAAGCTTATTAACTTATCAAAGTGAGTGGACTGCATAAACCACAGAGACTACTGATGAGTCGGAGTAGCGTCCGACGAAACCATGGTCTAGTCTGCTCGGTTTGTTCTGCAAAGAACATTGTTTTTGTAGCAACCTGTTTGGCTTCATAAATTATTTGGCATCAAGCTCTAAAACTAATTCTTGAAAAATATGTTTTTCAAGAATTATAAACTAATGTAGTTTTTTTTTATTAAGTGCTTTTTGATTTTGTGGCAATACTTTTCTAAGTAGTGCTTTCTAGAAATATTTAGCGATTATTATCGATGTTATATATTATTATTATTATAACAATATATAACACAACAAAAAATAGCTTAAAATAATACAACTGATATAAAGTACTTCATAACTTGTATCGTTTTGCTTTACAAATTTTATTTGTCTTTCATTTGATTTTAGACTGGAATTCTTTATGAAGAGTATATAATACTCTGAGTATTGAATCCGGTGTATTCAAATCTTTTAATTTTTAATAGTTTGCATTATACATTTTATTTTCATTCATTTGGGGGTTTTAACACCCAAAACCCCCCTGCGTTCGCCCCTGTTCAAAACATATAGATATATTATTAGTATCTGAAACTCATTTTACTAAAAAATCATATTTTGAGATTAGAGGCTATGACTTAATAGTCGTAAACCATCCTGATGAAAGAGCAAACGCTGGTTCAGCAATATTAATAAAATCTAGTTATGATACCCAAGAAGAATTTAGACAACCTCATTTGCAAGCAGCTGGCGTCAAAGTTAGGTCAAATAATAACTTTATATCAATATTCTCGATATATCTTCCACCAAGGCAGAGGCGTACCGAGAGGCTAAGCCGCCCGGTGCGGATTCCAAATTTGCCGCCCCTCTCATATGCAATAAAAAAAATCTTTGATATTAATATAGGGTTTTGTGTGCATAGTTTTCACTTTAGAATTTGGTCTTTCATTGTTCTCAATTATATAAAAAAAAAAATTCTAATATACATATCATAAACCTATTTCTAATACGACGCAAGTTTGGAAAAAATGGAGCAAAACGCGCGCCTGAGTCTATTTTTGCTCTCATTTCTATATTTACTTAAATGTAAAGCTGATATATTGACACCTGAACAAGTATTTTTTAAGGAGTAACCTGGCATAATAAAATTTTGTCATTGCATACACACTATACTTATACCCTACAGTTGAAAATAAAATTTATTTATGATATATAAAGTGGTGAACAAAACATATAAAATTAAAAGCACCATGAATTTTTTAAAAAATTTCATTAGCAGTATATGTGATTAAAACAATAAAAAATTTTTTTTGCGTAATATTTTTCCGAAAAATATATTTGTAATTTTTCAAAATTATATCTATTTTTATTGAACTTATACACATTTTTAAACATTAAAATAAACAAAATCTTGAAGGCGTCAGGTCCCCTTAAACGTTAATAATCGCTATTATTCCAAATGTTGACTTACGCCATATTAAAATAAGGCCAACGAAAAATAAAAAAAAAAAAAAAAAAAATAGTTAATTACATTTAGGATGCTCACAGTTCTGTATTTTCTGCTCTGTTAACTTTGCCGTTTATTAACTTTAGAATATTTTAGCACGTGTTAACTTTGATTGTTTTTGTTTTACGTACAAACTTGAGATACCACTTGTTGCTAAAGTTATCTCATAATTCTTCCTTTCCGTTCATTCGAGGCATGTTTATGAACAAATTTCAAATTTTTGAAAACTATTTTTGCAATTTAGCTTCAAAACACAAAAAGAGGTGCTCACAGTTCGATTTAAATATCTTTCTAAAGTTGTCAGGTGTTAACTTTAGAAGCAAACTGTGAATTCCCTAATTGTCAAAGTCTATTTCATTACTTTACTTGTATTCTATAGATAATATGGCAAGATTTTGTAGGCGAGACGTACTCATTGTAGTTCTAATGTAGGTTTTTATGAATAAAAGCTTAGAATAAAGCTTAAAAGTATAAGAATGTTTGGAACTGCGTTTTCTAGACTTAATTTAAAAATAAATTTTAAAAGTTCAAGTGGACCTTTCATACAAGAATCAGTTTCTTTGTGAGCTATAGAAACAATATTCTGAAGTATTTTTCTCTCAACGAGAAACTCTTCCTTGTCAATTTCTTCGTGACAGAATTCATTCAGTTTACATTCCAACTTATCATTCAGGAGAATCAAATGAGTAAGAATTGCGAATTTTTCAGCAAGAGCATGAAGCTGCTGAAATATTGTGGTCATTTCTCAAAATCAGTTCTTGAAAATTAATAATGAAATTATTAAATTAGAAAATGACCTAAATCAGTTTAGACCACGCCTAACTCCTCTCCAAAGTGATTTTATTACAACAGTGAAATCCCTTAAAAAATAAAAAAAAAATATAATAGATACGACTTAAAATTATACGCATAAGTCTTATTTCTTAATATGCACTCTGAACTTACAATTCGCCATAATCAAACGAAAATTCCGCCTTTCTCCCACACTCAACACATCAAAGCACAAAACAGCTATTTTTACCAAATATACCTAAGTTGAAAAACGTTATTCTGTTAAACCACTTTTCTACTGGGCATTTCCACTGACAAGTTAAAGCACTTAAAAACTCAAAAAACATGCTTGTTTCAAGTCGCAGCCGAGTTATTCGAAAATTCAACTACTCGCACATGCCTAAATATTATGTCTTTTTTTATTTCTTTGGCAACTAATTTTGAGACTCGAAAAACGATTTTACATTTTGGTTGTGCTCAATACGAAGCTCATAAATATAGTTACATTTACTGTGGTGGCCAAAGTTTAATTCTTTCTTTTGTTTGTACACCTTAAAATGATATTGTACTCATATTTATTTTGTAAAAGGCTTTATTTAGCTTCAGTGCCGCCCCTAAACTATTGCCGCCCGGGGCGGACCGCCCCATTCATGAAGCCGCTTTTCTGTCAACTTCAAATACTCCACTGAATCACGAAAATTGCAATAAAGTTTATTTATCAGCAGAAATAAGAGACCTTTTAAGAGAAAAACGGAGATTACGGAGAGTTTGGCATCTGAGTAGAAATCCACTTGATAAAAGATTATTAAATCAAGCAACTCAATTACTAAAATCGCGTTTAGCAGACCTTAAAAATGAAGCAACTAGGAATTTTTTGCGCAATTTGAGTGTCAATCAGCGTAAAAATTAACAAAGCTTATGGAAAGCCACCAAATATCTTAAAAGACCTGTACAGAGAAATGCTCCCATAAAAAATTCCAACGAACAATGGTGTAGGTAAGACTTAAGTAAGGCTACTCCATTTGCTGCTCACCTAGAACAGACATTTCAACCACACACTCTTAATGATAACGACACTCAAATTCAACAGTTCTTGGATTCAGCTTTTCAAATGGATTTGCCCATCAAGCTCATAACACCAAACGAAGTTCACGCTGAAATAGCAATGCTTAACAATAACAAATCTCCTGGATACGACAAAATTGATGCGAAAGAACTGAAGTATTTACCAAAAAAAGGCGTTATTTTCTTGACTCTCATATTCAATTCCATACCTCGACTCAGTCAATTTCCATCCCAATGGAAATGTGCGGAAATAGTTATGATACTTAAACCTAACAAGCCTGAAAGCAACGTGACCTCATATAGACGCATAAGTTTAAACATGCAACATTCTCGAAAATATTCGAAAAATTATTTTATCGTAGAGTTCTTCCAATACTAGAAAAGAACAGTATAATCCCTGAATACCAATTTGGATTCCGCCATAAACATGGAACTCCAGAGCAATTTCATCGTATCATTAATAAAATAAATGATGCCTTAGAGCGCAAACATTGCTGCTCAGCCGTATTCTTGGATATAAAGCAGGCATTTGACAGAGTTTGGCACAGTGGTTTACTTTTCAAGCTGAAAAAATTTTCCCGAATCCGTAGTATCTTGTGCTAAAATCATTTTTGCACCAACGATATTTCTATGTTAAAGTTAATAATGAGCAATCGAATATATGTCAAATAAACGCAGTTGTGCCACAAGGAAGTGTTTTAGGTCCATTATTATATACCCTCTTTACAGCAGACATGCCTACCTTAAATACGGTCACTATTGCAACATATACAGATGATATAGCTATAATAGCTTCAAGTGAATCTTCTGCTGTTGCGTCTAATGTAGTACAGCAAGAGCTTAATAGCTTGCAACAGTGGCTTAATAAATGGTACATTTAAGTAAACTGCCAAAAATCTATTCACGTCACATTTACGTTAAGACGAGGTGATTGTCCGACACTCTATTTAAATGGTTGTCCAATTCCAATTGTCCAACCACATCAAAGCAAAGCGAGAACAACTCAATATTAAGACGAAACGAATGTTTTGGCTGGGAGACAAAAGGGGGCGATCTTCACATGGCAACGTGTCTGACTGCCTCAACTTGGCGAGGCCAGCATTATCCATGTCGAAATCGTCTCAAGTCGACTCAAAACCTCCGCGTGGTGTCTCCTGGAAACGTCAAAAACTATCGCCCGATAAACTTTGGCGGCCAATTTGAGCGGCGATGTCTCCTCTAGACAATAAACTTGAGGGGTCTCTTCAAGACCTTAAAAATGGAATGTGCGTAGGGTTTGGGTCCCAACCACATTATAACTTCCCAATGAAAACAAAATCATCCTCGGATATGAACCCCCACTACGTTGACGACCACCGCAAACGAAAAACGGATAATGCTTTACGGATATGCACCTGGAATGTCCGGACCCTTTATAGGGAAGGTGCCACTGTCCAACTGGCGGAAGCCCTCGAAAAAATTAAGGCTGACATCACTGCCATCCAGGAGATGCGATGGAAAGGACAAGGCTGCTCTAAGAGAGCAGACTGCGATATCTACTACAGCTGCCATGCGGAGAAGCGCGAATTTGGATGCGGATTCGTCGTAAGTCGGAAACTACGCCATCTTGTTTCCCGGTTCACACCTGTGAACGAAAGGCTGGCGACAATCCGCATCAAGGCGAAATTCTTCCACATCAGCCTTATTTGCGCACATGCCCCGACGGAGGAAAAGGACGATGCTGTCAAGGACACCTTCTACGCGAGCCTAGAGGACGTGTATGATCGCTGCCCGGCCCACGACGTAAAAATAGTTCTCGGCGATTTTAATGCGAAGGTCGGAAAAGAAGGCATCTTTGGCTCCACTGTCGGTCAGTTCAGTCTCCACGAGACCACTTCGAATAACGGTCTAAGACTGATCGACTTCGCCGCGGCGCGAAACATGGTAGTTAGTAGCACCAGATTCCAACACCTCGATATCCAAAAGGCAACCTGGCTGTCCCCGGATCAAAAAACGCGAAACCAAATTGATCATGTTGTGATCGACGGAAGGCACGCTTCAAGTGTACTGGATGTGCGCACATTTCGGGGGGTCAATATTGACTCCGACCATTATCTTGTTGCAGCCAAGATCCGCATGCGATTGTGCAATGCGAAGAATGTACGCACAGGTGTGCAACGAAAGCTTGATGTCGATAAGCTGCTATCACAACGGACCGCCGAGGCCTACTCCGCTCAACTCTCGGTTAAGCTCAACCAACCTTACTCTTGCCTCGACGACGCTGGCGGACTTTGGGCGCATATATCCCACTCCATGCGCACTGCTGCTGAAGAAGTCATTGGTTTTCGGCGCCTGCAACCTCGCAACCAATGGTATGACCAGGAGTGTCGCGACGCGACAGCAGCAAAATACGCCGCATATAAAAAGACGCTGCAGTCAGCTGCAACGCGAGCCATGCACGAAAACTATCGCGATAAGAGGAAGGAAGAGAGATGCCTTTTCAGACGTAAAAAAAGAGAGCAGGAAAAGCGTGAGCGAGAAAAAATTGAGGTGTACCAGGGCAGGAAGGATGCTCGAAAATTCTACCAGCAGGTTAAGCGTCTAACCCAAGGTTTCAAGCCCGGAGCATCCACTTGTAGAGATGAGAATGGTGATCTGGTAACAGATACGCAGTGCGCATTGAGATTATGGAGACAGCATTTTTCCAATCTGCTTGCAGGCGACGATACCAACAATTCCGCCCTTGGATAATGCAGTCTGACACCACCAATCGACGATGATGGAGTGGAAATTCCACCACCTAGCCATGACGAGGTTAAAGTTGCTATCCAGCGACTCAAAAACAACAAAGCCGCAGGTGCTGACGGCCTGGCTGCTGAATTGTTTAAAACCGGCGGCGGTGAATTGATAAGGTGCATGCATCAACTCATCAGCAAAATATGGCTAGCGGAAAGCATGCCCGACGATTGGAATCCCAGTGTGCTTTGTCCTATACTTAAGAAAGGAGACCCGACAATCTGCGCCAACTACAGAGGTATCAGTCTTATATCCATCGCATATAAGGTTCTTTCGAGCGTATTGTGTGAAAGATTGAAGCCGCATACCAAAACACTGATTGGACCTTATCAGTGTGGCTTTCGTCCTGGCAAGTCCACCATAGACCAGATTTTTACACTACGCCAAATCCTGGAAAAAACCCACGAAAACCAAATCGACACCCATCATCTCTTTGTTGATTACAAAGCTGCGTTCGATAGCCCGATTCGGGATTGCCTGTACGCAACAATGTCTGAGTTCGGTATACCTGCAAAGATGATAAGGCTCTGCAAGATGACGTTGAGCAATACATGCAGCTCCGTCAAGGTAGGAAATGACCTCTCCGAAACCTTTAATACCGAACGAGGTTTCAGACAAGGCGACCCGCTATCATGCGATCTCTTCAATTTCATCATGGAGGGGATCCTACGAAAGGCAGGTGTACATCGAAATGGCACCATTTTCTACAAAGGTGTCCAGCTCCTTGCGTATGCTGACGATATCGATATTATCGGCAGAACCAAGAGAGATGTAACCGCTGCTTTCGCCGCTATCGAAAAGGAATCAGCCAAAGTGGGTTTGACGGTGAACGAGGGCAAAACAAAGTATATGCTGTCTGCAAATAGGGAAGTGCGGCGTCTAGGCTCCCATGTTACAGCAGGCAAATATAACTTTGAAGTTGTCAAGGAGTTTACTTACCTTGGCACCGCCGTAAACAGCAACAACAATGTCAGCCTGGAGATAAAGCGAAGAACAACAATTGCTAATAGGTGCTACTACGGGCTAAGTAAGCAATTAGGTTCCAGAGCCCTCTCTCGATCGACAAAACTAACACTCTACAAGACGCTCATCATACCTGTGCTTCTCTATGGCGCTGAAGCATGGGTGGTATCGCAAGCAGATGCAGCCGCTCTTGGGGTGTTCGAGAGGAAAGTTCTTCGCAAAATCTTTGGTCCTGTTCGAGTTGGCGACGACTATCGCATTCGAATGAACCACGAACTGTACGAGCTCTACGACGACATTGACATAGTCCAGCGTATAACAATTCAGCGACTACGTTGGCTGGGTCATGTCTTTCGTATGGATGAAGAAGCTCCAGCGAAAAAGGTGTTTGAGGAGAAAGCCGAGGGTCGACGACGAAGAGGAAGGCCATGCCTCCGATGGATTGACCAGGCCGAGGAAGCCCTTACCGCGCTTGGTGAAAGAGATTGGAGACGGCGCGCGCGAAGCAGAGACGCCTGGCGAGACCTGATGAAGTCGGCCGTAACCCGTCAACGGGTTGTCATGGCCACCTAAGTAAGTTAGTAAGAATGTTTTGGCTACTGGGACCAAAATCACAGCTATCCTTGGAAAATAAAATAATTCTATACAAAACTATATTGAAACCAGTTTGGACGTATGGTATACAACTGTGGGGAACTATCAGTAATTCAAATATCGAAATTGTTCAACGGTTCCAATCTAAAACCATTAGAACGATAGCAAATGCTCCGTGGTTTGTATCGAATAAGGCACTACACAAGGATTTAGGTCTTCAAAGTGTAAGAGACGAAATAAATAATATGAGTTCTAGATATCTGCAACGACTTAGTGATCATATCAATCCTTTTGCTATTAGCCTTTTAGATGAAAGTGAAGAAATAAGAAGATTGAAAAGATACCATATTTTAGATCTTCCATAAAGGAAATAATTCAAACTTTAATTATAAGTTAAACTAATTCAATATGTATAAAGGTACATACTAAGCAACATGTGCTTAATGTAGCACATGAATAAGTGTATTATTAGTTTCATAATTTGAAAAGATTTGCTCATTATTGTAAAAAAGATTGCAAATAAAAAAAAAAAAAAAACAAATTGGCCATTTCAGCCCTTGAAAGGACTTTGACCGAGCTTCTAATGATCTATTGTGTTGTGTGTGTTTTTTTTTTTAAATGTTTGCACACAATTAACCGAGAACTGGACCTACATGTTTTATGCCGACTCCGAACGGCTAAAGTTCATGTTCTCAAGAAGCTTTACATGGCATTATTTACTCTCTGAGGTTTGCCATTGTCTGCAGAGAGGTGGTGACCGATCAGAAAAATTTTTTGTTGAAAAAACTTTTTCGCCGCGGCTGGGGATCGAACCCGGGCTCCGAGCATGCTAAGCCACACACTTAACCTGCATGCCACGGTCACCACTTTTTTAAAAAAAAAAAAAAAAATCTATTGGGTAAAAACATAAAACGAAATATGATCCAACTCGTTTTTTCATAAGAGCTAAATCTAACCGGATCACAGACCCATTTCGTAAATTTGACAGTTTGAGTTCATTGACTGAGTTGAAAAGAGGTTCATGACCTCTCGTGTCAATAACCAATGCTTACAATGCTACCAATGCGAACCAATCAGTTCATGCAAAACAAAAACAATACAAGCACAAACAACGAAACAAAAACAAAGAAAGCAACAGGCACAGCAGAAGCAGCTTATAATTGATTTTCTTATATAAAAACATGCATTTTTCTTCTTATATTTTACTATTTTGTGACTTTAATATAATAGTGACAAAATTCAAAATTAGATATTCATCAGCGCAAGATATATCTGATATTTGAGTATATATATAATCTTTAATCGATAAGTATTAAAGGCTGTAGGTATACTCTAAAGTATAAGCCAAAAAAAGTTCCATGACCTTGAAAAAATCTGCTAAAACGATCCCAAACAAACCGCGCTGTGAGACGTAATTCTACGTCAAACGATTACAATGTTATCTAACAACAGTTTTTAACAAAGATTGGTTACACCGTTAACAAAGAAAAAATTTTAAGTTGAGTGTTTTTTCAGTGTCCTGCTTTCTTAAGAGGCAAAAATGCTTTAGTGTTCCTAAGAAGCAACATGATAAAATGAAACTTTCCTAAAGTATGGATATTGATGTTTTACATAAATTCGTAAACTTTTATTATCAAATAATTTCTTTCTATTCTTCATTTCCGTTACAAGAAGTTGGTCACACCCGGAACGGTTTTCAAAATTTTTATCTAGTAATGTAATTTTTGCATGTATATTAAAGTACTCATTTGTGCGTTTTCCTGATTTTGTTCACTCCCAGCCCATTTTACGTTAAATTGAGACTAAAAAAGATCTGAAAGAAAAATGGAGTTTGGTAGTGGAAAGAAACCATGCCCTCGGGCTATAAGACCCCAAAACGGACTAAAAACGGTAATTGGTTTAATTATTCTATAGCTCTTTTTAAAAGACACTTTAGGCTCTTAAATTGTGCAAACATTTTTATGCATAATAAACAGATAAATATTTTTTATAACCAACTTTGACCTTTCATGGTACTTTTAGAAGTCAAAGTAAAAATTTGTAGGTATGTTTTTTTCTAACGATACTCGTAAATTATTAGAGAGAGATATTTACTGAAAAATGTATCACATATCGCACACTAAATAAAACCAGTCACAACTCAAAATTTTCCGATTAATTATTGTTATAAATCAATTCACAAAATATCACAAATCTCACTATCTTTTTCATTATTTTCTTCATTAAAGCCTGGTACTATGCTCGATTGCGTGAAATTTTACTGGCAACAGCCATTAATTGTTGCGTGAAAATTTTGACAGATATTTTGTTGCGAACGAACAGCTGATGATCAGCTTACAAATTTCGACAAGATGTAAATAAACAGCCACAATTTATTAGAGGAAAAGCAGAAAATCATTTAAGTTCTTTAATTTTCATATTTGTGATTATATAAATACAAAATAAATATTTATACAAGTATTCATGTCCTTTGTTTTGGAGCAGAACAAGTCATTAGTTTATGGCAGTCTGCAAGCTGCGAAGTTTTGCGACCGCCAACACCGCGGAAAGGTACATCCGTATTTACAATTTCAAACAACTGCAATTATTAATTGCAAAACTTTAGAAATAGTACAAAAATATCATTTCAATTATAAACATTGTTCTTTTGCTTGCACTTATTTCTTAAATGAAATGGCAATTGTCACTTTTCACGGCAAAATAAATGGTCGGTTCAATTAAATTGCCGTGAAAACAATGTTGCTAGATGCATGTTGCGGAATATAGTACTAGATTTTCACCAGTGAAGCATAGTACAGCTTTGACGAAAAAGTTGTGAAATTTTCACGGTTGTTTCACAGCTGTCATTTTTTGTATGGAGATTTGCGTGGAATTTCACGTGAAGCCGAACATAGTACTATGCTTAACTGGAAAAATGAAAATTGTGTGCTTAAATAAAAATTTATTTTCTTCAAAAGAGTTTAATTTTTCGCTTCTCCTGAAAAGTTAAATTTTTTGAGTTGTGACTGTTTTGTATATAGTGTACGATTTAACGAGCAGACTTAATTTCTAATTGGTTACGCGTTCTAGTAATTTTTTTAGCCGGTTTTGAGGACTTAAATCCCGAGGAGCCTGGGCTTTTTCAACTACCCACATCCATTTTATTATGCAGATCTTATTTTTTAGCCTTAATCTAACGGAAAATAGGCGGAAGGCAAATTGAATCACAAATGGGTACATTCCATACGTTTAGTGGGAGCTCTTATATATATTTATATTTTTTTTTTATTTTATTATTTTATTTATAACTAGCGGATGTAACCCGGTGTTACTCGGGATTGTGCCTCGAGCACAGAAAAAGGACGATTTTCGAAACTGCTCTCATTTTACCATTTTTCAAATTATCAATTAAATTTTAAAATTTTTTCTATTATCTTTTTATGGGATTTTGGACCCTCCGTCCGTCGAAAGTGTTTAGTCAAATTTCCGTAAAACTGTACCTGCCAGACATGATTAAAATAACAATAACACCCTCAACGTCTCTATTTGACATCTGGTTTCTGAGGAAAATGGTCACTCACACTCAGAAAAAAGCACATATCTTTCTCCGGTGAAAAATTTCTCTGTTTTCGATATTAGCAATTTTCTCTTTTTCAAATAAAATTTTCGTCACTTCACTTGTAGGAAATGGAAATATTTCAATGACTCTTATCATGATAAATATTTTTCACGCACAAAAAAATTCTTATTTATAGAGAAAAATTTATTGAAAATTACAAATTTTTCCTATATTTTGATAAAAAATTCACCATGTTCTTTTCTTCATAAAAACAAAGGTTTTCTCAAAAATAAAAAAACTTTTTTCTCTTAAACCGATCTTTTTGTATATATTTCTCTTTTTCATAGAAGCTTTTTATCATTTTTAGAGAATTTTTAGGATCGCATTTGGAGAAAGGCATTCTCTGGAGCAAAGTCTATAGACTTTTAGACTTTAGACCATTTCTCTCTAAGTATGATGCCTTTTTTATCATATTCCGAGAAACTTTTTTCTGAGTGCAGTTTTTAAAGTCATTTCGAGAAAAATGCGTTAAAAGTTTTTCGTAGCATGCATTTAATATGCAATTTTATCTCAAAAAAATTCCATTTTTAAAAATCCTATGAGCATCGATTCGATTTTTGGATTGTCTTTGTTCAACTTCGGTTTTTGTCGATTAATTTCGGTTAATTTTTTTTCTTCTTTATATAGCTTCTGCTCGTATTCGTTAAACTTCTTTTTTTTTCGTTCGTCTTTGGTTCTTGACTTCGTTTGCCTTCGGCTCATTCCTTGATTTTTGTCGAAAGAACTTTTAAAAGCATAGGATCTATTTCAGTAACAGATACAAATGCTTACCAAGTTTCATCAAAATCGGTTCGTCTGTTTTGACGTGAATGAGCCAAACAAAGTTGATTGAAAAAAGATTGAAAAAAGCGCCCTCTCATGGAAGTTTTCTGAAATTTAAATAGCCTCAATTCTGTTGGAGGGTTTATTTCCCGTACCAAATTTTAGTAAAATCGGTCAAGTCATTTAGGAGTTATTGAGTCTTAACAATGTACTACTTAAAGCGCCCTCTTGCGAACGTCTTTGGAAGTTCATACCAAATTTAATTGAAAACGGTTCAGGCGTTTAGAAGTTATTGAGTATTTAAAACGAACTGCTTAAAGCACCCTCGGACGTCTTTGGAATTTTTTATAGCCTATGTAATCTTGGGCGCAGTCAAACCTTCATACCAAATTTCATTGAAATCGGTCCAGGTGTTTAGGAGTTATTATAGAGTGCCACGCCCACATACTTCCGCCTACTTGTTTTTCCTTTACTTTATTTGGGTTGCAGTTGAACCTTCATACCAAGTTTCATTGAAATCGGTCCAGGCGCTTAGTAGTTATTGAGTCTTAAAAATGCACTACGTAAAGCGCCCTCTTGTGGAAGTCTTTGGAATTTTTTATATTTTATGTTGTATCTTGGGTGGAGTTGAATGTATGAAAATCGGTACATGTGTTTAGGAGTTATTATGTCTTTAAAACGCACTACTTAAAGCGCCCTCTTGCGGAAATCTTTGGAATTTTTTATAGCTTATGTGTTATCTTGGGCGTAGTTGAACCTTCATACCAAATTTCATTGAAATCGGTCGAGGCGTTTAGAAGTTATTATGAAGTGCCACGCCCACAGACTTGCGCCCACCTTTTTACACCCCCTATGTTCTTTCTCTCTATCAAACGTACTCGGTGTCCAAATTTCAGCTCAATCGGATAAACGGTGCGCGAGCCTATACGGAACAGACAGACAGACAGACAGACAGACAAACATTTGATTTTATATATTAGATGTGTTATCTTGGGCGTAGTTGAACCTTCATACCAAATTTCATTGAAATCGGTCGAGGCGTTGAGAAGTTATTATGAAGTGCCACGCCCACAGACTTGCGCCCACCTTTTTACTCCCCCTATGTTCTTTCTCGCTATCAAACGTACTCGGTGTCCAAATTTCAGCTCAATCAGATAAACGGTGCGCGAGCCTATACGGAACAGACAGACAGACAGACAGACAAACATTTGATTTTATATATTAGATATTAGATGGTGTACATTAAGACTTGGTCTTTTATATTACTATATAAGATGTGAACAATGGTATTAAAAAGTAACTTAAAACTAACATTAAATTAAAATTGATTAAATGAAAAATAAATAAAGGATAAATAAAATAAATAAGAGATTAAAAATTATGATCTTAATGGCTATTATAGCTAAAAACATAACTAGAAGAAGGTAATTTATAGAGAGAGAAAGAGAGCAAGGATTAAACAGAGATAAGATGAGAAAAATAGCAGTAAAAACAAACATATATGATTTGATTTAAAGTATTGAAATAATTAAAGATGGCTTGTTTGAATATGAATAAATACTTTGACTTTTGACTTTTGTAAATTCATATTTATCGAAATCATTTTATAGGTATTCATTTGATCAAAAAAATCATTCGAAAAATTTATTTAAAAATATAGCTTTTTTTAAAATATTTTTTAAAATTTATAACAATAAATAAATAAAATTTTTTGCCTACCAATAAATCAATCGGCATCAGACATTTTGAAATATTTTTAAAATATTACAGTTGACAGCTTGAAGGAATTTAATTTTGTTTTTGTACTCTCATCACATTTCGGCAGAATCTATTACATTTTACCCTATACTATTTTTTCAAAATATTTTTCGCTAGTATTCAACAGAATATATATTAAATTTGATTTGTATTTTTATGATTGGAGGGGGGTTCCAGAATTAAAAATTAACTTTAAATTTGAACTGGGGAGTCGCTGGCGAAATATTAAATCAATAAAAACACGAAAGTTTTAAATACTTGTTCATCGACCGATGTCGCTTTTATTATAGAAACTTAAAACTAACAAAGTTTTGTGCAGAACTTATTCGAGGATTTTTTTTCTGACTAATGAGTTAATAAAACAATTAAAATTAGAATTTAAATAATTAAATTAATGCTTTTGATACATACACAGTCAGGATGCGAACCGACGTCCTCTGCATGCCAGTCTAGCACTCTTCCACTTGACTATTGGCAACGATAAGTTAACTGTAGAAAAACATATTCAAAACTACTCATCTTGTATAGTGACATCTTGTATAGTGAGTAAAATCTTGACAAAAACATGCATTTTTTTATAAAATTCTTGTTAAAACGTTCATTGCTGTTTTTAAAACGTTTCCTGCTACTTTTGTATTTTAAAATGTGCGTTTTTATTTTTGTATGGCGTAAAATGTTTTAAAAATATTAATTTTAGACTACTTTATCATTGAAAAACTTTCGTTGTTGTTTCTAAAACATTTTGTTTTACTCTTGTATTTTAAAATATGCGTTCTCATTTATGTATGGCGTAAAATGTTTTTGAAAATATTCATTATAGCTTACTTAATCATAGTAAAACGTTCGTTTTTGTTTTTAAAACGTTTCATTTTACTTTTTTATTTTTTTTTATTTTAAACATTTTTTAAATGTGCGTTTTACTTTTTTTTGTTTTCTCAGTGTACCAACTCGCTGGCAATTTTGATCTACGGGAGACACGCATCAAGGAGCACACGTTCCTTCACTAGGCCACCATTAGCCCAGGTACTCACGACAGCGGTGGGGAGCAGCGATACGACGCGTTGGAAGCTCGTCGTTGTTGGTGTAGTGGGGGGAGACCACTTCGGGAATTGGTCCCTAGACGATGACACCACCGGTAGCATCGACTGCGGTCACTCCTTGGAAGAGGACATCGCTCCGACAGTCCTTTCGCATATGAATGGCTGAAAGGCAGTTGGAACAGTAATTATGGAGTAGTACTGTTCTCATGCGCTCCTCCTGGTTTATAGCTATGAACCGCCGGCACGATACAAGATTTTGCTCTATGGAGCACAAGCGACTCTTTGGGATCATGTCGCTGCGCATCACCACAGGGACCACATGGGAAAGCATGCTCCCCGCTGAACTCGATGGCGATGGAGCACTGGCTGCGGGGACTGATGCGCGCTTTTGCACCGTTATTTCTGGCTCCACTGGAGATAGCAGTGGGCCGCTGACCAAGAAATCACCTGTAGTGAGAGCCTGAAAATCAGAAGGATTTTCGGACATGGAGGAATGTGGCCTCGAATTAAGACACGCTTCGATTCGATTCAGAAAAGTTGAAAATTCCTCGAAAGTGTATTTCATACTCCCGACCATCTTTTTTAAATGTCTTAAAACTGTTTACTCCAGCTTCCCATTAGCCATCCATATGGGGAGCACCGGCGGGAATGAAGTGCTATGCAATATCTTGACCCGAATACTGGGATAGTAATGCCTCATGTGACGCAGTTAAGAAGGCTTTGAAATTTTTTTTTAACATGCTCCAACAAAGTTTGTACCGTTGCCGGATTACACGTTAGCTGGGCAGCCACGTCTCGCAGTGAACCGAGAAAAAGCAGCTAGAAAAGTGGCAGTTGATAAATCGATAGTGGCTTCAAAAGCACACAAACAAACAAACCTAGCCCTTACTTATTCGACAAGATCTACCCATGTAGCTTATAATGTCGAATGGGCCCGCGAAGTCAATTCCAGTCGCAGCAAATAGCTTTGAAATGACAGTTCGCTCAGCTGGCAGCGCAGCCATTATTTGTGTTCGTTGGCGTTTCATGTGGATTACACAAGTTTTGCAGTTGTGCAAAGTTGATTTTATGAGAGTTTTAGCACGTGGGATTCAATATTGCATTCGAATAATTCGAAGCACAAATTGATTCCCTCCATGAAGTGAAATCTCATGGACAAAACGTACTAAAAGACGTGAAAATTGGCAATTATATGGCAATATAATTGGATGCCTTTCATCATAGGATAAGATTGGTGAAGAGGCTAGCCGTCCACCAACATGAATTAACTTGTCGTTGTTAAACAATGCATTTAGAGCAAAAATGGGACTCTTCGCTCCAATTATCTGATTTGTTTCCAAACAGTGATATTCATTTCGATAGCGAGGAAAACCGCTCTAAAATATCTTCATATTTGTAACGGCGCATTACAAATTAGCTAAGTTTATTTTCTTGGTCTTATTATTTCCATTTAATATTTATATTTTATTTATATATATTAAGGTGCCTTGAAAAAAAAAGTTTCATTTGTACCCTTCCTAAAATGAACCTTGATGTATTTTATGATGATTCCCAAAATATTTTGGCTATGCCGAAATCCACCAGTGAGCTAAACCATTTTGCAAAAACCTCCAAAACTCCAAACCTCCAAAACTCCAAAACCCAATTGCAAATATTTTCAAATTTTTTATGCAGATTGAACGAACTTTTTCAGGTCTATAATTTGAGACAGTTTATTTGTTTACAACTTTTACACTAGTTAATATATAAACGGAAAACATGATTTATGGAGGTTTTTGCAAAATGGTTTAGCTCACTGACGGATTTCGGCATAGCCAAAATATTTTGGGAATGATCATAGAATACATCAAGGTTCATTTTTGGATGGGTACAAATGGAAATTTTTTTTTCTTCATACAAGTCGAGGCACCTTAATATATATATTAAATGATATTATGTTATATGTTTCAGAAATTATATATATATATAAAAAAAGAGAAAACAAAACACATTATAAAATAATTAACAAAAAAATAAAAAGAAAAAATAATAATTCTTAGCCTGTCGTAGGGATCGAACCCAGGCTGACCGCATTATATGAATAAGTTGTACTTATTAAATATTATTTTTATTATATTATTATACTTTTATTATTTATGAATTATAATAAGAAAAAGGAAACAAAGCAAAAACAAAATGTTCTTAAAAAAAAAAAAACTAGTAAGGTATATCTTCGACTTGACCGAAGTTAAAATACCCCTACGGCCGATTCTTAAGGGTAAAAGAATCTTAAATTGGAGAGCTTTTTGTATGAGATTTTGAGAGATTTTATTATTTTTATGTGTCTAAAATACATACATATGAAATTGTTTTCCTGCATCTTTAATATTAGCCTTTTTATAAAGTTTTCAATTTTGGGATTGTATGGGAGGTGGGCGTGTTAGCGGGTTGATGACGGTTGATGACCATTTTTCTAACACACCTTAGTTTTGACATAGAATACACAAATACCGAGTTTCAGTTTTGTAACTTTAATATTAGCCTCTTTATAGATTTTTCAATTTTGGGGTTGTATGTGAGGTGGGCGTGTTAGAAGATGAATGACGCCCATTTTTCTAACACATCTCTGCTTTGACATAGAATACACAAATACCGAATTTCAGTATTGTAGCTTTAATATTAGCTTCTTTATAGGGTTTTCAATTTTGGGGTTGTATGGGAGGTAGGCGTGGTTTTCATTCGATTTAACCCATTCTCAAACTTGATCTTAGTTTTTTAGAAAAAAGCTTAAATATCGAATTTCAGCACGATAGCTTCAAAATTACAGCTGTAATCGTGTCCACAGACAGACGGACAGACGGACAGACTGACGGACATGACTAAATCAACTCAGGTGGTGATGCTGATCAAGAATATATATACTTTTCTATACCTACCACGCCTCCTTTTGGGCGTTACGCACGTCGTGACAAAATTAATATACCCCTTACGCAGTAGCGTGGGGGTATAAAAATAAATATATATATTTTAGTCAATAAACGATGTGGGGTTCGAACACAGGCATAATTAGTACAAACAAAAACAAAAGCAACAACTATTGTAAAACCAGCTTAAGAAACAACATACACACACATACTGCACACCTTCGCACAAACTATTGACAACTAAATTAGAACACGTAGCCAACCTTCGATTGATGTGACCTTACAATGATATGATTCACAACTGGTTTTAACACAACTGGATAGTTCGAACATTGTAGTATTCTGCCTTTCGTCTACCATCGCAACCGAATAAATCGTATTCTCTGCTTGCTGTGCTGCCTGAACCTTGCTTCCTGAAGGCTTTTCAGCCGCCCTCACATCAGAGAGTTATTAGCTTGTCCTGCTTGCTGCGCTGCCTGAATGTCGCTTTTATGAAGCTGTTCAGCCACCCTCACAACCACCCTTTTGGTATACGAAAGTTCTGCAGTGCAGTCTAAACTTTAGCTGCCTTCACCGAACCGATGTTTTTTTTGAACGTCACCACCAATATTACCGAATATCGTTATTTCGAATAATATTACTGTATACCTGCTTTACAACTGTTTCCGAATACGTCATTTCCGAATAATTTTAATGTATATCTGCTTTACAACTGATACCGAATGCGTCATTTCCGAATAATATTAATGTATACTTGCTTTACCACTTTTACCGAATACCGTCAATTCCGAATAATATTACTGTATACCTGCTTTACGAATGTTACGAATATTATAACTACATACCAACTCTACCAAATACCAAGATACCCGAAACTAATCGAATAGAGATACGCCCGAACGTCACCGACTGTTTACTACGTACGCTGCACTGCTTTATGTTGTAATATATTATCATAAGGATTATAAAAAGTTATTGGATTTGTACAATAAAAATTAAAAATATAAAATAAAAACAAATTCAATTGTGTACTTGATTGCTTAAGGTTGAGTGGATCCTTCAGAGAACCCTGTAGCGGCTGAGCTTTACCTCAGCCTGTGATAAAACCACGTCACATATTTCGAAAAATATGCAAAGTGTACTTTGTGGAGTTTGCGTCATTCTTGGCCAAGCCGATCGTTGAAGCGAGCGCCAAGAAGGCCAATCCCACCAAAGAGTATTATAAGCTATTTCTTGTGGCGTAACTTCACGCGTTGCTAATTCAACAGGGTTCTCATGTGTGTCTACATGAAACCAATTGTGAATTCTGATTTTCTCTGCCACTTTCGAAACTCTGTTGTCTATGAAGGTTGTCCAGGAGCAAGGGTTCTTACAAAGCCAGGTTAGTGCTATTATGAAATCAGTCCAGCAATTTAAGTTATCCCATTTAATTTCAATGTGTGATAATAAGTCTATCATATCCGCTTGAAGTGCTGCAACACATAATTTAAGACGTGGTAGTGAGATCGTCATGACTGAAGCTACTTTACTTTTCGCATAGAGCAGATGACTGACAACACAGTCATTTCGTTTTATGCGACTGTAAATCGACGCTGCATATGCTTGTTCAGAAGCATCGCAAAAGACGTGAAACTTGACGTCGGAATCGCGTGAAAACCCAACAAAACGAGGTATGCGAACACTATTTATGTTTTCATAATCTAGCAAAAATGATTGCCAAGATTGAAACCTGTGTGATGTGAGATTTTCGTCCCAATCTTTTTCATCCCACCAGATGCGCTGCAATTTTTGTTGTCACCACAATAGGTCTTAGCAGTGGCGTAACTAGATGATCAAGGGCCCATGTGCAAAATTGAAAAAGGGCCCCTACCAGAAAAATTGAAAAAAAAACACCAAAAAACAAAAGAAGTACAGAAACATTATTGTTTTTTTTTTAGGTTTGTTCACAAACAAAAACTTGTTACAAATTGGTACAAATTGTTACAAATTTTTACTTGAAAAGCGTTCACGAACTCAAAAAACTTGCAACAAGAGAGGACGAAGAGGGAATAATAAAAATGAGAGAGAAAAAGTAGTTACAAGTTTCTGCTAGTAAAATTTTGACTTGCAAGAATTTTCAGCTTCCGAAAAAAATTGTGTGCCAAAAAACCAGGCATGCACGTTAACATTAATTTTAACGATAACCAAAAATTTTTTTTTGTTTCGTTCAAGCGAAATCAAAAAATAAAAAATACCTTAATTCAAAATGCCAAAAATATTTATTTCGTTTCGGAGAAAACGATATAAAATTTTTTACGTTTTTGTTCGCAATCAATCGTTGAAAATAACGTTAATTTCAATAAAAAAATTTCGTCTGTTTTGTATCAGAAGAATTTATTTTTTTAGCATAATAGAAAACGCAAAAATGCTTTTTTAGAGATAATAATAAAAAATGTTCATTACAGCTGCCGGATTCATTTTCAAAATTAACAAATTCTTGATTCCAGCATCAGTACTACTGACAACGATGGCTTGGTTGATGCATATTTGATTCTGAAGCTTTTACATCAATTAAGATATTTTTGTGAAACCACCAGTACCTTAATAAATCTGGCAGAGTTTTCGGAGACCAGAAAATATTCGCATAATATGCTGCACCATGAATGACAGAATTTATTGATAACGACATCCGCATGTTTTACCGCTAGATGACGTAATTGAAGCCAACTGTTCCTTTTGGCTAAAAATCCTTCTTGAATTGGAACAATTGGCTCCAATTATGTCATCTTTCGGTTAAACATGCGGATGTCATAATCTATAAATGCTTTCAGTCATGGTGCTGCACAACTTGTCGCAAGATTCTCATGTGAAAGTTGAGCGAGCATTCTTTTTACTCAAATATGAGCTTAACGAAAAAATTTGAACACTAAGGATGAAGTTAATAATTATTTATATTAGTTTTGCTAAATATCTCCATATAACGGCAAAATATATTAGGCTTATAATGAAAATACACTTCAACTTTATAATAAAAACGATATGATATTTTTCAATAAACTTGAAGCCAAATTTTTATTTGTGATAATTTCGTTTTTCAACGAAACGAAATTTGATTAGATAAATTTTTAACGTTATTTAAAAAACGAAATCATTTTGATACTTTATTTTTCTGCCTCAACGAAAAAAAAAAAAATTTTGTTGATTTAATTGTGCACGTCTGCAAAAAACAAACAGAAAATTCACAAAATTTTTTTGATTTCAAATAAGCTTTCAAGTCGTTCGATCAGCTGCATATTTTCAAGTTTCTACAAGTTTTCTGTTTACGTACTTTTGCTGCTATTTTTTTCATTGTGAAATTTTGTGCTCAATTTTTCCTTTTCTCTCTCCCTACAAGTTTTAACAAGTAAAGTACGTGAACAGAACTTTTATTTTACTATATTTTTTGTCTTGATATATCATAAGCAAAAGTTTCTATTAATTTGCTTAAAATTCAGACGCCTGTTTGTTCTCAATTGCAATCAATGCTAAATTCGATAACCTAGGTTGGCTTTTCTTATTTCTTTAATACTTCTTAATAATTTTCAATGTACTAAATGACCGGTATGCACTTGCGGAGATCACAGGGATTGTAAAGAACAACAGCATAGCTGTATAAACTTCTGTTATGTCACATTCAATTGCTTCAAAATTTGTAATGATTTTTTGACACAATTGATCAACGGTGTTCGATTCATCAGCTTGTAAATACTGATGAATTGTTGAGTAAAATTTTGGGCTACTATTTCATAGTATTTTGTTTGAAAGTTATCGTATTTTTTATTATATCAGATTCGTTACCATTCGCTATTTGTAGTGTCAGCGAAGGGCCCCTATCGCTCAAGGGCCCCGGTGCTCTGCACCGTCTTGCACCTATGCAAAGTGTAACTTTACAGCTTTGCGCTCAAGCGAAGTTTCTAGTGCAGGATGTTGCGTCATTCTTGGCCAAGCCGATCGTTCGAGCTAGAGCCAAAAAGGTCCATGCCACCAAAGAGTATTGTCGACTAACTCTTGTGGTGTAACTCCATGCGTTGCTAAATCTGCAGGGTTCTCATGTGTGTCTACATGAAATCAATTGTGAATTTCGACCTTCTCTGCCACCTTCGAAACTCTGTTGGCTACGAAGGTCGTCCAGGAACAGGGGGGCTTACAAAGCCAGGCAAGCACTATTGTGGAATCATTCCAGCAATATAAGCTTTGCTTTTCAATTTCAAGGTGCCATAATAAGGTGTCTACCATATCCACGAGAAGTGCTGCACCACATAATTTAAGACGCGGAAGTGAGATCGTCTTGACTGGAGCAACTTTATTTTTCGCATTAAGCAGATGACTGACAACACAATCATTTTGTTTTACTTACTTACTTACTTACTTAGGTGGCCATGACAACCCGCTGACGGGTTACGGCCGACTTCATCAGTTCTCGCCAGGCGTCTCTGCTTCGCGCGCGCCGTCTCCAATCTCTTTCACCAAGCGCGGTAAGGGCTTCCTTGGCCTGGTCAATCCATCGGAGGCATGGTCTTCCTCTTCGTCGTCGACCCTCGGCTTTCGCCTCAAACACCTTTTTCGCTGGAGCTTCTTCATCCATACGAAAGACATGACCCAGCCAACGTAGTCGCTGAATTGTAATACGCTGGACTATGTCAATGTCGTCGTAGAGCTCGTACAGTTCGTGGTTCATTCGAATGCGATAGTCGTCGCCAACTCGAACAGGACCAAAGATTTTGCGAAGAACTTTCCTCTCGAACACCACAAGAGCGGCTGCATCTGTTTGCGATACCACCCATGCCTCAGCGCCATAGAGAAGCACAGGTATGATGAGCGTCTTGTAGAGTGTTAGTTTTGTCGATCGAGAGAGGGCTCTGGAACCTAATTCCTTACTTAGGCCGTAGTAGCACCTATTAGCAATTGTTGTTCTTCGCTTTATCTCCAGGCTGACATTGTTGTTGCTGTTTACGGCGGTGCCAAGGTATGTAAAATCCTTGACAACTTCAAAGTTATATTTGCCTGCTGTAACATGGGAGCCCAGACGCCGCACTTCCCTATTTGCAGACAGCATATACTTTGTTTTGCCCTCGTTCACCGTCAAACCCACTTTGGCTGATTCCTTTTCGATAGCGGCGAAAGCAGCGGTTACATCTCTCTTGGTTCTGCCGATGATATCGATATCATCAGCATACGCAAGGAGCTGGACACCTTTGTTGAAAATGGTACCATTTCGATGTACACCTGCCTTTCGTAGGATCCCCTCCATGATGATATTGAAGAGATCGCATGATAGCGGGTCGCCTTGTCTGAAACCTCGTTCGGTATTAAAGGTTTCGGAGAGGTCATTTCCTACCTTGACGGAGCTGCATGTATTGCTCAACGTCATCTTGCAGAGCCTTATCATCTTTGCAGGTATACCGAACTCAGACATTGTTGCGTACAGGCAATCCCGAATCGGGCTATCGAACGCAGCTTTGTAATCAACAAAGAGATGATGGGTGTCGATTTGGTTTTCGTGGGTTTTCTCCAGGATTTGACGTAGAGTAAAAATCTGGTATATGGTGGACTTGCCAGGACGAAAGCCACACTGATAAGGTCCAATCAGTGTTTTGGTATGCGGCTTCAATCTTTCACACAATACGCTCGAAAGAACCTTATATGCGATGGAAATAAGACTTATACCTCGGTAGTTGGCGCAGATTGTCGGGTCTCCTTTCTTAAGTAAAGGACAAAGTACACTGAGATTCCAATCGTCGGGCATGCTTTCCGCTAGCCATATTTTGCTGATGAGTTGATGCGTGCACCTTATCAATTCACCGCCGCCGGTTTTAAACAATTCAGCAGCCAGGCCGTCAGCACCTGCGGCTTTGTTGTTTTTGAGTCGCTGGATAGCGACTTTAACCTCGTCATGGCTAGGTGGTGGAATTTCCACTCCATCATCGTCGATTGGTGGTGTCAGACTGCATTCTCCAAGGGCGGAATTGTTGGTATCGTCGCCTGCAAGCAGATTGGAAAAATGCTGTCTCCATAACTTCAATGCGCACTGCGTATCTGTAACCAGATCACCATTCTCATCTCTACAAGTGGATGCTCCGGGCTTGAAACCTTGGGTTAGACGCTTAACCTGCTGGTAGAATTTTCGAGCATCCTTCTTGCCCTGGTACACCTCAATTTTTTCTCGCTCACGCTTTTCCTGCTCTCTTTTTTTACGTCTGAAAAGGCATCTCTCTTCCTTCCTCTTATCGCGATAGTTCTCGTGCATGGCTCGCGTTGCAGCTGACTGCAGCGTTTTTTTATATGCGGCGTATTTTGCTGCTGTCGCGTCGCGACACTCCTGGTCATACCATTGGTTGCGAGGTTGCGGGCGCCAAAAACCAATGACTTCTTCAGCAGCAGTGCGCATGGAGTGGGATATATGCGCCCAAAGTCCGCCAGCGTCGTCGAGGCAAGAGTAAGGTTGGTTGAGCTTAACCGAGAGTTGGGCGGAGTAGGCCTCGGCGGTCCGTTGTGATAGCAGCTTATCGACATCAAGCTTTCGTTGCACAACTGTGCGACTCAAGTTGTTACTTCCGAACAATTTAAAAAAAAACAAATTGTGTTTTAATATTAACGTCTGTTTTATTGAAGATATAAAATGGAACTGAACTTACTTTTTAAACTAACAGAATGTTCAATACTTAAAATATATGAAAAAGTTAACTAATACATATTTGTTTACATAAACTTACTTCTACACATTAATTCTCTTCTTTCTCTTTTCTTCGTTGCATTCTTGTATTGCAGCGAAGATTTCGAAACACTTATGAAACTACAAAACACTTAAGTGGACTTTTGGGTCTGTTGGTGCAATCGAAATTGTAATGTGATATTCTGTTTGTCGTTGCCGATATTCGGTCAAACTGGCAAATGGGTTTTGCAATAAAAATAAATGATATGGGTTGTGCAGTGCAGTGCAGCAATGTGCAATGTGACACTTTTGTTTTCGAGTTTGACAAAAGTGTTTAGCAACTTATGAATGAAATATGGGTTTGTAAGAGTTTAGCAATTAATGAATGAAATGTAGGTTATTAAAATGAAGTGTTAAGAAATATGCTTAATTGCTGCGTTGGTTAATATATGTAGAAAATGGAAAATGTTTATATTGCCCAATTGATTGGCATTTTGTAAGAAGTGTGAGAGTTTGTAAGTGACGCCGCTGATGTCGACATGACCCTTCCCCCCTTTAATTGAAGGCTCTCCTGAGACTGAGGATTTATTATATTGTTTTTAAGTGTTTTGTAGTTTCTTACAATATAGATATATAATAATATTAAAAATGTTATTAAAATGAATACAGCCATAAGTATTATAAGAATATATGCATTATTTTTTTTCTTGTGAAATTTTAATTCATTTATTTTTTCTATATTGTCTATTTGTTGTATGACCAGCTCATCAAAAGTCGGTTGAATTTTTGATATATTAAATTTTTGGCTTGGCGATAATCTTAAATTTTCATAAAATATTTCCTTGTTATTGGAAAAGTGTTCATCATCTACTTGTATATTACAACTTTGAAATGAGATAAGATAATTTCCGTTAAGTTTGATTTGTCTATAATCGCAAGAACTATTTAAATATGAACTAAATTGATTTTTAAACAATATTAAACCAGGCTTAATGTGTATTGTTTGAGATTGATTATTTTTTATCTTTACGCAATTACCTTTATAAATACAAAGTTTAGATTTCTTCAAATTTTTCAAGTACAAATCGTTTTTAAAGTCATAGTAAGTATTATTTATTTTTACAACTTCTTGTTTTTCTATAAGCAATTCTTCAGACTTAGCATTTGAAACGGGTAAAATTAATGACCTTTGTGTGATTGTCAGATTTTCAGGTATTTCAATTACAAATATTATTTGTTTATTTCTATATTCCGCTACGCCTAGTCGTATGTTTCTGAGTTTGTCAATGTCGATGTCGTATTTTACTATTTCTTCGTTCGTTAGGATGTTATTTGTCATAAGGTTAAGTCTTGCTGATGCTATGTTATTTTGTATGGGCTCAATATGGTCTTCAATAATTTTAATTTTTAATAGAAAGTCTAAGTAAAGAAATTGTCCGTACATTCTTGCATTATTTTGTCTGATGTCATTAAATCTTTCGTTGATTTTGTTTCTGTCTGATTCTATTGTTTTTCTTATCATTTCAAATGTTTTATTAAAATGGTCATTTATTTGAATATTTTTGTTTAAATTTGTTATTGCCATATGATTATTTTCGTCAATTACCTTAAGGTGTTCTTCTATTTCTGTCCTATCGTTATCATCCATAGTTCCATATAACCATTTAAGTCCTGTCCCTATTATGTTAATAAGTCCTCGTTTCTGTCTGTGTGGTAAAAGAGTTTGTACTTTTCGCTTTAATGATTCTAATTGGAAACCTAAAAATTGTTTATATTCTACCAATTCTAATAATTTTATTTCATATGCTAGGTTGTCTATAATTGTTTCTATTTCGGTGGGGTTGATGACATGTAAAATCTTACTAAAGTTTTTAATAATTTGAACGTCGTCAAGCTGTACCTCGATGTATCCGTCGTCGGTCTCTATTTTGTCAACAATCATCGTTCCTTGTGTCCAAACTGCCATCATTGTTAGTGTTAAAGCGAGAAATGTCCAGTTGATCTGAAAATTTTGTTGGGCGTTTAATGTTTGTTGGGTGGATATTTTGTAAATGAAGTTTTCTATATCTAGGTTCATATTTATGTCTGAGTGCTTTGTAATTTCGAACAAAACCTTCTTCTTTATTCTGTACAAATTCTTCTCGTTTTTCGTTCAGTTTATTTATATTTCGTTCTTTTTTGTCTTGAATTAATTTTCGAATTTTTTCTTTATCAATTTTATCTTCCTCTACGTCAATTGGTTTTTCTTTAATAGTTGAGTGTATTTATCTATTGTACCATTCCACACATTTAAATATACGTTCTTGAGTCGATAGGTTTGATTTCTCTACTTCTAATGTTCTAAATTTTTCAGCAATTGTGCTATGAAATCGTTCTATGTCCGAATTTCCCGTATGGCTGTTAGGTTTTGTAAAATGTACTAATATTTCCTCTTGCCTCATAAACTCTCTAACATTAACAGAATTAAATTCGTTATCCATTACAAATTTATTTGGTTTGCTTTTTAATGATAGGTAGAGTCTAAGCTTTTCTATTAGAGTTGCATTATTTCTATCTTCTAAGTAAAGTATAATCGCATACTTAGAAAATTTATCTATGAAAGACATAAAACTATGTTTTTTGTTTGTGTAGACATCTACATGGATAATTTGATTCTTATCTGTCGGAGTTTCTGTTAAAATAAATTTGGGTTTTACAGGTTTTCTGTCGTATTTTGCTCTGTTGCATGTGTCACAATTATTTATGTACTTCTGAATTAATTTCTTTAGGTCGTTAAAATAAATTAGTTTTTTCAGTCCATCGTAGTTTGCCTGTATTCCTCCGTGTCCAGTTTCGAGCTTATGGTATTTTCCTATCTGTTTAAATGTGTCGTCCTCATTTAGCATATCCTTGGCATGATATGAGCATCTATAGAATTTCAAAGTTGGGCCAAATAATTCTATGAGTTTTTGCTGTACCAAATTGTATTCATGGTTAGTCATTTCCGAATAAATTCCTGTTGTTCCGTGTTTTAGATACCTCCTGAATATATCTATCATAAAATTGTTTCTGATGTCTTCTGAACTAACAAAAATTTTTCTTTTATTTTTAATAACTTCTATTTCTCTAACCTTATTATTTGTCAATATCAATTGAGTGTTGAACCTGTTCACGACGGTGTCTAATATAAAAAAATGGTCATTCTGTTCTTCTTCTTGAGAATGAATTGTAGCATCTGTACTCATATTGTCATCGGGTTGTACTATTATTTGTTGGTTAGGTGAGTCAATAGAATTTATTTCTCCTATGTCTGCATTAATTCGGCTCATGAAATCGGCTGCTATATTCTCCTTGCCTTTTATGTAATTAATTTCGAAGTCATATTCTCCAAGTCTTAATAACCAACGTTGTAGCCTAGGGTTAATGTCCTTACCTGTATTTTTGCATTTCAACCAGACCAAGGGTTGATGATCAGTAATTAAATCAAAATTTCGTCCGTAGACATATGGCCTAAAATAATTAACAGCCCAAACAATAGCTAAAAGTTCTTTCTCCGTAGTAGAGTATTTTCTCTCATGTTCGTTAAGGGTCCTACTTGCATAACTAATTGGATGTTCGTTTTGAATAAGAACTGCACCAATAGCAAAGTCGCTGGCATCTGTGGCTATTTTAAAGCGTTTATTAAAGTCTGGATATTTGAGAATAGGTGCTTCAGTTAACAATCGCTTCAATTTTTGAAATGAGTCAATATATTGTGAATCATGTTTATTTATTTTTGTGTTTTTCTTTAAATATTTTGTCATACCGTGAGCTACTTTCGCATAATCTTTCACGAACTTTCTATAATAACCTGTTATTCCCAAAAAAGATTTAATTTGTTTCGCTGTTTCGGGGAGTTTAAAGTTTTGAATGTTTTTAATTTTACTAGCATTCGGTTTGACTCCTTCTGTTGTTAAAATATGCCCTAAGTATTCCGTTTCTCTTGCAAAGAATTTACATTTGTCTACTTGAATTTTTAAGTTGTGTTGTCTTAATTTGTTAAAGATTTTCTCTATGCTGTCAACGTGTTCTTCTAACGAGGTGCTAAAAATAAGTATGTCGTCAAGGTATACGACACATATTTTGTTTATAAATTCCCTAAGGACTGAGTTAATTAATCTTTGGAACGTAGCTGGGGCATTTTTGAGTCCAAATGGCATTCTCGTAAATTCGTAATGGCCAAGTGGTGTTGAAAAACTGTCTTCTGTTTGTCACATTTTTTATTAAAACCTGGTGGAAACCTTTAGCTAAATCTAAAGTAGTAAAATATTAAGACCTGCCTAGTTTCTCTAAAATATTCTCAATATTTGGGATGGGAAATTTATCGCTTATAGTTTCTTCGTTGAGTTTTCTGTAATCGATGACTATACGCCATTTCTTTGTGCCCGAGTTGTCAACTTTCTTTGGGACGATCCAAAGCGGTGAATTATATGGAGAGTTGCTTTCCGTTATTATTCCTTGCTCCAACATATCTTTAATTTGTTTGTTAATTTCAGTCTCGTGTATTTGCGGGTATCTATATATTTTTGAGTAAAGAGGCCTACTTGTTGTAGTCACTATTTCATGCTATATTTCGTGAGTGTGAGTAAGTGTTTGTCCTTCTTGATAAAATAAGTCTTGATGCTTATTTATTAGATATGTTAATTTTTTCACCTCTTCAGGGTTCATATCTGTTCTATGCAATTTATCCATGACACTTTGGTCAATATTCGCATTTTCAAGTGTATAAATTTCCTCAAATTTATACGGACATGAATTTAAAAATCTTGTTTTTACTTTATTAATTTCAATGTATCCATCTTCTAGGTTAATGATTGCTTGCATTGGTCCAAGTTTATTCTGTCCAATAAGTCCGTCAAATTTTTTGTTTTTAAATTTCGTAAGTTTCCAACTCAAGTATTTTTTTTCGTTGAACTCTTTTGGGAGTTCTGTTATTATTTCTTGGCTTATGGTCGTTTGTCCGCTTAGTGTGTTAAATTGTAAATTATTTTTTAATTGTATTCTTTTATATTTTTTCAGTTTGTCCTCATTAATAAGTGTTGTGGTTGATCCTGTGTCGATCAAGCACTTAATTTTTTCATCTCCTATAGTCAGTTCTACTATCGGTAAATTAGGTTTTCTTCTGGTAATTGAACATTTACCTCTTCTTGTTGAAAATGGTCTACTTCCATTGGTTGAGGTCTATTGTTCCTAGTCTGTCCAGAATTTCTGTTATTGTAATTTGCATTTGAGTTTAGTTGAAATTGTCTCGAGTTTGCGTTCTGTCTAAATGGATTTTGGTTATTTTGGTTATTTAGATTTGCAGAGCTACTGTGTTGTCTATATGGATTTTGGTTATTTAGATTTACAGAGTTACTGTGTTGTCTAAATGGATTTTGGTTATTTTGGTTATTTAGATTTACAGAGTTACTGTGTTGTCTAAATGGATTGCCTACAGTATATGAGTCTTGTCTGTAATTGCCGTATTTATTGTAAGTTCTTCTTTCGTATTGGTCAAGAATACCCGTTTCTTCTAGAGTATAGTATGCATGTCTTAGATTTCGAATGTCTCTACTGTAAATTATGCTTGCTAGATTTGCGTCTAGGCCGCTTACAAAAGTTTTCAATATAATAGACTCATTTATTTCCGGTGAAAATTCGACCGGTTTTGTAACATCGAAGTCATATTTAGTGTTCAGCTTATCTAATATAGCTCTTAACTTATAAAAGTATTCACTTACATTGCGGCTTTTTATGTTTATTGCTTGGTGATAAAGGTTATGATACGTCTCTTTAACTCCAAAATTTCTCACTAGTTCTTCCTTGATTTCCTTCCATGTTGGGTTACTTCCAAGTGTTCTTATTGTTTGGAGTGCTGGGCCTTGGATTTTTGTCCTTACGTGTCGTTGGAATATGAATTCCTTAAGGGTGGGATTTTCATCGAAGAGAGGGAGTATTAATTCCACCTCTCTTATGAACGCTGATAGATCATAATCTTTAGTTCCATGGAATTCCTTTATTCTAGCTGCTTCCCTAATGATATCTGATGCTGGAACCTGTTGAGCTGTTGTGGTGAATGCATGCTGTTCGTTGTTCAACATATTGGTCGTTTTTTGATATTGTTGTAATCTAGCTTTAGTTTTTCCAAGCTTAGGCATAGGCACTTAATAGTCAACTTGTTTTTTTTTTTTTGTGTTCACGACTTTAAAACAAATCTTTGGATTCGAACAAGTACGGTAAAATAAATCTTAAGATTTAAGTGAGTTCCACTTCTTCACTATATATCTTTTGCTTTCTAACACGTTAAAATTTTGCTTAAAATTTTGTAAAATCGAGACTTTAGAGCTTAAAGTTATTTTATAAAAATCTTTTGATTTTTATTCCGTTTCGACTGCGCCACTCAAGTTGTTACTTCCGAACAATTTTAAAAAAAACAAATTGTGTTTTAATTTTAACGTCTGTTTTATTGAAGATATAAAATGGAACTGAACTTACTTTTTAAACTAACAGAATGTTCAATACTTAAAATATATGAAAAAGTTAACTAATACATATTTGTTTACATAAAATTACTTCTACACATTAATTCTCTCCTTTGCCCTTGTGCCCTTGACAGCATCGTCCTTTTCCTCCGTCGGGGCATGTGCGCAAATTAGGCTGATGTAGAAGAATTTCGCCTTGACGCGGATTGTTGCCAGCCTTTCGTTCACAGGTGTGAACCGGGAAACAAGTTGGCGTAGTTTCCGACTTACGACGAATCCGCATCCAAATTCGCGCTTCTCCGCATGGCAGCTGTAGTAGATATCGCAGTCTGCTCTCTTAGAGCAGCCTTGTCCTTTCCATCGCATCTCCTGGATGGCGGTGATGTCAGCCTTTATTTTTTCGAGGGCTTCCGCCAGTTGGACAGTGGCACCTTCCCTATAAAGGGTCCGGACATTCCAGGTGCATATCCGTAAATCATTATCCGTTTTTCGTTTGCGGTGGTCGTCAACGTAGTGGGGGTTCATATCCGAGGCTGATTTTGTTTTCATTGGGAAGTTTTAATGTGGTTGGGACCCAAACCCTACGCACATTCCATTTTTTAGGTCTTGAAGAGACCCCTCAAGTTTATAGTCTAGAGGAGACCTCGCCGCTCAAATTAGCCGCCAAAGTTTATCGGGTGATAGTTTTTGACGTTTCCAGGAGACACCACGCGGAGGTTTTGAGTCGACTTGAGACGATTTCGACATGGATAATGCTGGCCTCGCCAAGTTGAGGTAGTCAGACACGTTGCCATGTGAAGATCGCCCCCTTGTCTCCCATCATTTTGTTTTACGTGAATGTAAATCGACGCTGCGTATGCTCTTTCAGAAGCATCGCAAAAGGCGTGAAACTCAACGTCGGAATCAGGGGAAAACCCAACAAAACGTGGTATGTGAATATTATTTATGTTTTCATAATCTCGCCAAAAAGATTGCCATGATTGACAACTGTGTGATGGGAGATTTTCCTCCCAATCTATCTCATCCAACCAGATGCGCTGCATTAGAATTATTGCTGTCACCACAATAGGTGCCAGCCAACCTGCAGGATCGAATAGTTGAGCTATCATTGATAATACTTCACGTTTTGTATACGATGATTTAATCTCAAGACGCTTGGCAGTAAAATAGAAAAGATCTGAAGTTGCATTCCAACGAATTTCTAACGTTTTGGTGTAGCTTGCATCTTATAACTTTAAAAAGTCTTCATGAAAAAGATGCTCTTTAGGAAGGACTGCCAAAATGCTTGAAGCATTTTCAGTCCATTTTTGCATAGTAACCCCAGCAGAGTCTAAAGCAGCGATAAGCTCATTTCTAACTTTGATTGCGCTTTGCAAAACGTGAGCTCCAGCAAGAGTGTCATCAAAATACGTGAAATGTCGCAAAATTTGAGCAGCAAGAGAATATTGCTGCTGAACATCATGTGCTAACTGCAGCATGGTTCTTATGGCTAAATATGGAGCACAGTTTAGGCTAAAGGTAACTGTTTTAAGCTCATAATCCTGAATCATATCATCAAGTGAGCTTCGAAAAAGAATTCAGTGGAAAGCAGAATGTTTTGGATCAACAAGAATCTGGCGGTACATGGAAGCTGCCATTAAAAATATATTTTAAAAACCCCCATTTCAATACCACTTGAAGAACTCGGCCTGCGTGCAGGATATCGTTCAAGCTGTCCCCAGTCGAGGTGGGACTTGATGTATTGAATACTAGCCGAAATGTAGTTGTAGTACTCTCTGGATTCAATACTGCATGATGCGGCAAATAATAATGAGATGGTGACTTTTAAAATTTTGGAGCTGAAACTTTTTCCATGTGATCCAATTTGAGGTACTCATTCACCACTTCTTTGTATTGCGTCTTCAATTCTGGATTTTTGTTCAATCGAGCTTCACTTCTAGCCCACTGCTTGAAAGCTATACCTTGAGAAAATCCAAGATTAATATCATCAGGGAATTCATTTTTAAATGGTAAGGTAACTATGTATCGACCTTTGTTTGTCATCGCGTTTTGTGGTTTTCTGGTAGTTTTCCTCATAACACTTTTCAGATTGGGATGAAAATTGTTTTTAAGGTAGTTCCTCCAACTCCTAAAAAAATTGGAGGCTTGTGAAAATCCAGCCGAAAACTGTTTCTTGCGACAAAAGTGATCCAAAAATATTGCGTTGAATGCCATCGAAAATGATGGCAGGGTACATGATGGCATGATCACTTCTGAAGAAGTGCGAGTTTGCCAGTTGTAAATCCGGCAAACTCTTGCACAAAGAAGGATCAATAGAGCATGACGGTAAATTCCCAGTTAAGCGTGACAGCACCAACGCTGTAGCTTCTATTGAAAATTGACTATTTCTTGGCGAACTGAGAACGATTTCGCATGCGTTCGTCGCTTGTGCTATACTGCGTTATTAAGCCCCAAAACTTGAGCGCTTACGGCTCTTGTGGGTAACTTCAATAGCTTCTGCAATCTTTCAGATACGAACGTACCTTTAGACAAGAGTCGATCACAGCTCTAGTTGTTCCTAGGTGTCATACGCTGATCCTAAGTGACATACGGTCACCATTGCTGTACCAAGATGTACGTGCTTGGCAGTGGTAGCGAAGCATGATTGAACGTTTGAACGGATTGTGTGTTAGAGCCCGGGGAGTTGGGTCGAGAGCAGTGCTGTCACTTGAAAATTTTAAATAGTGGTAGAATGTGCACAAAAAGAGTGGTAGATTAGGAAAATTAGTGGTAGATTTTTTCCTCTTTACAAAAAATTTTATTTATTTGCTGTAATCCAATAAAAATAATGGTTTAGCGTTATGTCGTCGTATTTGTATTATGTCTTATGTGTATTTTTTGTACACAATATTAATTATTTTGGGAACAATTTTTTTTTTTGTTTTGTTTAATAAAGACCTATGTTAATTAATAAAAATTATTTTGGTTTTCAGAACTATTTAAGTTTAATCTTTTGCATGAAACACCCCGCGAGTGACGGCGTCTCAAAACAGGTGCGCGAGTGACGGAGGGTTAAATATTATTGCAAAAAAGAACAGCTTAAAAGTGCATTACATCCATTATAAACAGTGAAAACCCGATCGTAAAGACAATTCAAATGTGAAATTTAAGGTAATAGAAATGGTCTCTCTCTGCTTACTCCAAGAACAAAGACTAGCTCACGAGTTCAAACCACCAGGAAAAGCGATAATTTCCAGATAGATTTTTGGCACAAACTTTTAGATTCGGAGATCATGGCGCTTCGTTTTCAAACGCCATACATTATTTTGTATGAAAGTGCTACTACGGGGTAATTCATCTCTTATTCACTTCCTAAGGCAAAGATTATAATCTATTGGCAAGAATCTACGTAGCTTCTTTTAACAATGAACAAGAGACATGTTTTATTTTGTTATAATGTTTTGTTTCTATTTTTTAATTATTTCCCTTTATTTTTTGTACACATCGCTTTTCGGCTTCCTGCACATCACCTTAAGTATTAGCGCCTTTTTTAATTCATTAGGAGTAGAAATCTCTGAGAAGAGGTGCCGCCTATCAACCGACTGGAAAGCTTATTTGTATGAATTTTTAGATGCTCTCGCTTGCGAACTTGAAATGCTTTTGTAATATCTACGTCTTAAATATTTCCATAAATCCCGCTTCCAATCATGAGCTTCAAATTACAAACCAAACTGCGAACAAGCCAAGAGTAGAATGGGATCTACTCGCAAGGAACGCGATGATGACGTAGATGATGAAGCAATATTCAAGCATAGTTTTCATGCGCACCAAAATACAACTGCTAAGGTCTAATATTAAATTTAAAACTTTTATTTTAGACCCAGTAATAAAATATAAGAAATAATCGATGAGATATTTTTAAAGAAATAATTATTTCAACAAAATGAAGTCAGCTGAGAACCTTCGAAATGTTGAAAAATTTGACTCCTGCATATTGGGAAAATTCGGGAACTTAAGATGCTCCAGAGGATGAAATTTTATTTTGCCTCAAGTGGCAAAAAAAGCGTTTTAAAAAATTTCTGACTTCGATTGTGAATGGGTAAGACAAATATTATTAAAATGGCTTGAATTCCCTCGGGAACAAGAACTGTGACTAAGCTGCATTTTCGTTGTCTGCCAATTTCTAAGAAATATTTGGAATAATTGAAAAATAACTGAAAAACAAATATTACAATGATTTTTTTAGTTTTTCATGGATTAAATGATAATTTAACCATTTATTAAATCTAAATTTATTTTTTTAAATTTAATCACACATTTAAAAAACTTACGATTTCTTGAACTTAAAAAAACTTACAATTATTATGTTTAAATAGGATTATAATTAAAATTATGACGGAAATGAAATAGTGGTAGATTTTGGAAAAAGGTAAATAGTGGGTGGTAAAAGTGGTAGAAGTCAAAAAAGGCGAAAAAAGTGGTAGATCTACCACAATTGTGGTAAAGTGACAGCACTGGTCGAGAGTTTGACCTACTTGAGTCAACGCTTGAAGCAGGGGATAGGGGTGGAGTCGAGTCTCGATGCAAGAGAGTATTATGACGTTGCTTGCACATCACACACGAATACTGACTCTTGCACCTCATCAGAATGAGCTAGGCAATTGAGGCAAAACTTATTTTTGAGAATCATTGCTAGCCGATTGGTATCTGTATCAACCCGCAAAACAGCCTTATCCAATTTTAGTCAAGCCCAATAATGTTTAATTTAACACAAAACTATAACATTAATTATTCAATTGTTGAAACTTAAATATAATCAATACAACCACTCGCTTGTTTTCGTTACTCTCAAATTCATTCCGAGTTGCCAGATCTCCAGAGACATGTGTCAAACTCATTTCGAGTTCAACTTTTAACTCGGCTTAGATGTCTGTGGATCCGCTTGAGAAGACTTCGGCATGTTGTCTTCACTTGGCAAAGAGTCAAATTGTTCACCCGTCTTGAAAGTGTTTGGGACCACCTTTAAATGACTGATGTTACGCCTTTATACTTTGCCATTACCGCATACTGTTACATCGTTTCCATTTCGCTGAATCACTTCAAATTCTTCTGGTCCGAATGAGGTTGTTAGATTGTTTGGGAAAATAACATTGCACAGAAGAACCTTATCTCCAATCCCTATTGAGCTACTCTGAGCTTTGCAATCTTCATCACCCTTCCGTCTTCCTTTTTCCTTATTTAACATATCCAAATCCTTTGCTTCGGAGTCCAAAATATCCTCGTTAATATCGAAAAAGGATGGAATTTTATCTCGAATAACTCGATTAAACAACATCTCTGAAGGAGCTTTACCAGTCGTTCCATGTGGAGTTACATTAAACATAAAAATGAACTTTTGAATCTACTCTTTATAATTTGCACCCTTGGCGTGGACAATTCGAAGACGCTTTAGAAGAGATCTATTCATGTTCAAATATCAATGTTTATATTTTTACAAAAAAGCTTAAATTCTTTGCTAACGAACTGACGCCCATTGTCAGCCATAATAGACTTCGGATAGCCTAGTCTTGAAAATATTTCATTCAGAATTCTTATTATTACACTTGATGTAATTTTTTTCAAGAATGTGGCTTCATGGTATCGCGAATAGTAGTCGATAAGAACAAACACAAAATCATGGTTCGGCAAAGGTTCTAGTAAATCCATTGCTACGCAGTGCCATGGTCCATTTGGTAGAATTCGTCTATTCATAAGAGCTGGTCGTATGGGTCTTGATACTAGCAAACCATCCCGACATCTTTTTACGAAGTGTGGACTCTATCAATCAAAGGCCAAAATATTTTAGAACGTATCCTTCGCTTCATGGCTGTCTCCCCCGGGTGCCCCACATGCGCTAGTTCAAGAGCTCTAGTTCTTAACGCATGTGGTATCACAATTTTCGTCAATAAAATATTACCCATCGTGCGTATCTCCAGGCGGAATGGAAAAAACCTATGAGAAGAATTTGTGTTCCAAGTGTCACTTTTCACATTTTCTACCGCCTCCATTAGTTCCGAATCCGATCTGTTTTTATCAACTATTTCAAGTATAGAGAGTGCAAGGGGAACAGATTTTTCAATTATCGTGTATATGTTTTTTTCGCCTAGTTCATCACAAGTTCCACAATTTTCCAGCTTGCGCAGCCTGGAAACAGAATCTGCTAAGTTGGACTTCCCTGCCTGATATACAATTTTAAATTTAAACAATTGCAGTCTGAGAACCCAACGCTCGATGCGAGTTGGAGGTTTTGAGGTTGGTTTGAAAATTGCTTCCAATGGCTTGTGATCTGTGACTAGCTCCAATTCAATGCCCGTAGGATAATAATAAAATCTTTCAACTGCCCATACCAGCGCCAGGCTTTCTTTTTCTGTTTGCGAGTACCTTCGTTCAACATCCGTCAAACTTTTACTACCAAATGACACAACTTGAAGGTTATTATTTACAAATTTAAGAAGGACTGCTCCCAACGCTTCAGAACTCGCGTCAGCTTTTAATCGAATGCGATTTTCCGGATTGAAATATGATAAGGTTGGAATTTTTGCAAGATTCTCCCTAAGCGAAACGAGTTTTCCTGATCTGGTCTCCACACACATTTTACATCCTTCTTAATAAGACTTTTTAGGGGTTCTGAAGGTTCACATCTGCAAGATCAGGAATGCATTTTCCTAAATAAGTCACCAGACCTAAGAAACTCCTTGTTTCTTCTTTGCTTGTCGGGTACCGAAGCTGCAATATCGTCTCAACTTTCTCTTTGTCTGGCCTTGTGCCTCATGCGACAGCAAATGTTCCAAACATTTTAATTTTTGCACCTTCCGTACACATTTTTCCTCATTCAGCGTGACATTTAACTCTTTGAAAATTGATAATATTTTTTCCAAGTTCCGATCAAGTTCTTTCTCTGTGTGTCCAAACACAATTACATCATCGAGGTAGTTAAAAGCATTTTCACAAGAGGCCAATATGTTTTTCACAGTCCTTTGGAAAATTTCTGGAGCTGAGTTTACGCCAAATAAGAGTCTTTTATAGCGATAAATACCATTAGAAGTTATAAATGTCGTTATCTCTCCACTGGCTTCACCCAACTCTAATTGGTGATACGCATTTTTGAGGTCTAATCTGGAAAAATATCTAGCTGACTTAAACTTAGTCATGAACGCATCAAAAATTGGTAGTGGAAAGTTTTCTCGCCGTAACGCAGCATTAGCCCGCCTCATGTCTATACACAATCGCAGATCGCCTCCATTCACTTGGTTTTACCACAGGCTCTATGATATCTTGCGCTACCGCTTCTTCTAACTTGGTTTTAACCCTGTCTTCCAAAGCAGCAGGGTTGTTGAACTGGTTTCACAGATCTATCAGTTGCTAATACAACTTTGATGCCGTTGCTTTTCGGAAACGGATGGATGTTTTCCACCTGATTGACCCCAACTCCTAGTTTTAGCACGTTCAACTTGATGGCGGTTTCGCGACATAACAAAGATTGGTTGGCATTCTCAATAACATAGAACGACTCAATCGAATTGGAGGCTTTGTCAATTCCTATCACTGCTTTGTTTCCATAAAATCAACATTTCTTGATTTTCGCTTGCTTGTCTTTGTTTTGCACCTACGAGGAAAATGTCTAATCAACCCGCATTTATTACATTTTAAATTCTTCGATGAACAAGCAGTACTACTACCGCTGTGTCCTCACTGTCCACATCTACTACACTCAATATTGTAAGTTGTCCCCTCTCCAGAAGAAATCTTATTTATGCTTAAGGACTGAACATGAGGAGGCAGCATAGACTCCGACTGGTTATTTATTTGTTCGCAAACATGACACATGTCTAAAATTTCTTTCAAAGTGTACTCCTTTTCAAGCAACCTCTTCTTTAAATCATTCGGCGCCCACACATCTATAATTTTATCTTTTGAATTAATTTCCAAAATTTCTTCTTTTGTGTCGCCAAATTGTCACTTAGCATCCTGATTGCTCAACCTTAATAACAATTTATTCAAACTCTCACCCTCTTTGGGTTTAAATAAACGAAACAAATGGCGATCAAACGTTGAATTCCTTTTAGGAGAAAAATATTTATTTAGTTTACAAACCATATTCTCGAAAACATCCCTATCTTCTCCTTCCACTGGATCTACAAGTGGTCCAGGAATATTATAAACAACCTCTAACAGCTGCGTTCCACCTAAATGTAGCAACATGCTTCTTTTCTTCCATGGCTCTTTGATTTCTTCCGCTTCCAAATATAAGGAAAAAGCTCAAAGCCATTTTTCCCACTCTGCACAAATAAGTGCTCTATCTATGATGTCGCAAAGATAAGACGAGATCCGTGTTGCGTAAACAATTTAATGCCTTGTCCACCTTGCAGTCAATCAATACTTTTCAACTTTGTTATTTAAAACAGATATCTTCTTTCCAGCCACAATTTAATGCACTTCAATTATATTTTGTCTTACAGTTAATTGCTGTGTTCACTCTTTCTTGCAATTTAATGCTTGACAATTCAATGTCTTCTTTCACTTAGGGCAATTAAATACCATAATTAATATGAAGTTTCCTGCAGGAACCCTTCCTTACCACAAATTTATTTTAACCAACCGAACGCGTCACCAGAATTTCAAGAGTTAACATTGTAATTTCTGAAAGTACGCCATTCAATAATTTCTGCATACATTCATATGTAAGTAAGGTATATGCATAATTTAACCGCGCTTTTTTCTTTTTTTTCCAAAAGCGCGGGAACAAATTTTTTTTCCTCCTATGCCTTTTCCCTGCAAAATCTCAATTTACATCGTCGCCAATGTATCAACCCGCAAAACAGCCTTATCCAATTATAGCCAAGCCCAATAATGTAGGTTACTATGGTTTTTTATTTAACACAAAACTATAACATTTATTATTCAATTGTTGAAACTTAAATAAAATCAATACAACCGCTTGCTTCTTTTCGTTACTCTCGAATTCATTCCGAGTTGCCAGATCTCCAGAGACAAGTGTCAAACTCATTCCGAGTTGCCAGAACTCCACAGTATCCATTTTCAGAAAACGAGGGCAAAAGTGAAGTGCATGATTTTCAGCAGAGCACAGCTTTCAATTCGCTAAAGTAATTTTAACTTGGTAGTTATTGAATTTTTTACCAGATGAATTGCTCTGGTTTGGTTAAGAGTTGGAGAAAGATGTGGTGAAGCTTTGTCTAGGTATTACGCCGCTAAAGAAGCGAATATCAGACACGGTTTCAAGAGTTCGAAACCGACTTGTGAGGAAAGAATCGAGATCAGTCCATTTTGGAATTTCGTTTTTATTCGAAATAGACTGCTCCCATAAAGAGACCATGACCTCTGGCAATCTTGTCGAACATTGGTAAACAAAGATTGCATCCCAGTTATTGATATCAATGTTGTGCATTTTTAGAGCAAAATACAACCATTGATATCTCTTTGGATCTTTTTGAGTTCTGTTCCAAATTAAATATTATTTTTAATTGGCTGTTGTCCACGATACGCTTATTTTCGTATCGGTTAGACAAATCTATCTAAGCTTTTTCGAAACCATCATTGGTTAAAGGAGATTTCCGTACAATCTCCTTTGCTTCTCCCCGAGTTTTTTTATTAGAGTGGAATAACTTTTCCACTGACGTTAGCTGCGAGTTCATTATATAAGCGAGTTCATGTATACATACCTGAACCTGAACATACCTGCTACCCGTATTTATGATTGATAGCAGGCGCGATACTTTTTTTTAATTAATTCAATATCTGAATCCTCGTCATAAGACATTTTGTCCAAACAAGCATCATATGCAGCTTTAACTTTTCTCCACTTGGCTTTTAGCTCTTCACTTTGAGCCTCCAGGGAGAAAATGCCATGAGTTTCCACGGCGTTAAAGTCCGTTTCAAACTCGACAGCGCATCAGACAGACGAATAAATAATGTTAAAAACAAAAAAAAATTTGTTCTTTTTATTAAAATTTATTAAATTAATATATATATACTCTCAAAAAAAAATTGTTAATTCTTACAATAAAATAACAATAATCTTGGTTGAAATAGCATTGACAATAGTAATTGTTGATTTTTTGTTAGAAAATACAATAAAAATTGTATATTTTTTGGAATTAAATTTTGATGGTTGTCTTGTCATTTATGAATGTTAAAATGTCAAAATTTAAACGTCAAAAATTAAATGTCAAAATTTAAAAGTCAAAAACTAAATGTCAAAATTTAAACGTCAAAAAATTGAAAAAATTACCTGTCAAAAACTAAACTCTAAAAAAATTTAACATCTTGACAACTCCTGTATTTAAATACAAATTTTATTAAACAATATTTGACAAGGTTGTAACAATTACAATTTACAAGCCTAATAGCATAAACACAATTGGAGACGCAGTCGACAGGCAGCAAATGTCATTGTATAGAACGCATGTTTTCTTATGTAGTTGAACAATTTCATGGCAACATGGCAGCACGACTGCAGGGCTTCAGCAGCAGTTGCCGCCAACATAGATCTATTTCTATTTTTCTGGCGACAATATCTGAATTCTGTTTGTAGTAGGCCGTATAAATTTGTCAACATGATTTCAAAACAAAAAAAAAATTATGTTTCACATAAACGAATTTAAGGTGGGACATAACATTCACGGGAGAGAAAACAGACCTTTTTTAAAAAATCATAACTCAGTCAAAAACAAACATTTTTCCAAATTTTTTTTTTTGTTATTGTAGAGAAATGAACAAATTACAAGAAAAAAAAATTAAAAAAAATATATTTTTTTATTTATAAATATATTTTATAGAGCTCCAAACTGGCGGCAGAGAAAAAATGGGGGCCTAGTGGTTGCAGCGCTGGGAGTCGCAAAAATTGTCCGATCTGACAAAAAATTACTTTTTAAATCTTAACAAAATTGGTTATTGTATGACAGGAGCTTTTTTACATTTTTTTTTTCCAATTATTGGTGATGTTCCAAATTTTAAAGTGTGTTTTTTCGAAACATTGACTTTAAAAATTCATAAAAAATCGAAAAAAAAATTTTAAAAAAGCTCGTGTCATACGATAGCAAATCAAGTTTAAAAAAAAACAAAAAAAAAATGTTCGTCAAAAAATCAACCCGCTAGTGCCGCAGCCAGTACGAAAAACATTGTTTCGAGATAAACGTGTTCAAAGTTTGTGAACAAAGAAAAATGCAAGGAAAAATAAAAATGCGTTCTTACTAATTCGGCTATTTTTTCTTAGAATCTTTACTTAAATACAAAATTATAAAAAAAAAACGATTTCAAAAACCGGCCAATGTCATGTCCCCCTTAAAATGAATGAAAATGAGACAAGCTGCTCGTTGTTGTCGCTTTAAAAAAATCAAGAATTTGAAGTCGGGCTGCCGACGACAAGTTGCAGTCGTGAAGCTTGTAGACTGCGTCTCCAATTGTGTTTATGCTATAAAGCTTTGTTATATTCACGTTTTCTGGCTACTCTGCTTGAAAGGTCAGAATGACGTCTGAAGAATCCGCAAAGAATCGTTTGCATTCAGAATCATCCATAAAAAAGGATAAACACCAAAGCACCGAACATGAAATTTGAATGAACACCATGAAATATTTCAACTTAATGAAATAAAATATAATCACAATATTTACCTTTATTTCGTTAATAATTTGTTCCTTTTGCAAGCGCCATACAAAATTTATTTCTGAATTATATTCTGCTAAATTGAAGTAAAACAAACAAAAAAAAAAATTTAAAGCCTTTTGTTTTTTTTTTGTTTGAATTGAAGTTTCAATTTTTTTTTCAACAAACAATTGAATTGTTGAATTCAACAATAAAAAAACAACAATAAATTTAACAATACTACAATAAAAATTGTCAATCTTTGAAAAGAAAAAATTAAAACTCAAAATCAAGGGAAACTTTTATTATGGAATTTGTTAAATTTATTAACAATTGTAATTGTTGAATTTTAACAATAATTTTGGGAGAGAACTGAGAACTAAAAACTAAACAGAGAATGCTTAAAGCTATCCGTACGTGATCGCTGCCCGAAAAACGCTGCGATAAGCTGCTGTTGGCGGAAGAGCTGCAGACGCTACGTCAGCAGCAGTGTTGCCAGTCTAGCCTTTTTGAGGCTAGATCTAGCCTTTTTTTTTGTTGTCTAGCCTCGAAAATTACCATCTAGCCTCTAGCCTTTTTTTTAGCCTTTTTTTGTTTTTTTCTAGCCTTTTCTAGCCTTTTTTAATATTTTGCTTAAAGATGCATTACTACATCCAATTTTTCTGACGTTGCAATTTTGAAAGTGTGAATCTTCTATTGCTCTTTTTATACTTTTAAAGTGGTTAAACCCAAATATTTTCTGTTATAGAGAAAGAAAAATCCAGTTACTCTACAGAAGAAATAAGGATAATTGAAATATAATGGCAAACAATTGTAAATCACAATTGGAATAACTTAAGTTCCATAACAGAATTCTGGGCAGAAGCTAGAGATTCATTGAATGAAGATCCGTTCCAAGAGCTATCAGATTTGGTTTTTAGTTTTATTATTTTAGCATTAAGCAACGCTGAGGTAGAAAGAACGAAATTTAAAAAAAAATTAAGTAAAGAAACCGTATTCAACCTGGCATGCTAAATTTTCTTCTAAAGATAAGATATGTTCTTAAAAGAAAACGAGTAAAGAAAGTCTAGTCCGACTATGAAATACACCAAACCTCCTATAATATTTAAATAAACAATATTTTAAAATACTAAAACAAATAGAAGTAACTTCCTATTTTTGTTTAAAATCCATGTATTCTTTATAGAACTATATAGGTTGTACCAATGAAGGTTGTATGGGAGGAAGGCGCGTTCGTAGGTGGATGACGCCTTTTTTTGTGAGCACACCTTAGTTTTATTTACCATGATCTCATACCAAGTTTTATCTCTGCAGGCCAAATATAAACGATTTTATAGTGTTTTCCGTATTGTTGTATGGGAGATGAGCATTAGGCCGTATCGAAAAATTTAGATCGTATTCTTAGAGGTCTCAAAAGTTTCATAGGCTTGTCAAGATCACCCAAAAAAAAATTTTATAAAAAATAAAGGACATCTTCCTGCCCCGCAAGGACTAAGTTGTTTTTTGGGAAAAACAATAAAAAATAACGATCTTAAAATGCTTTGATTTTTTTAAGAAAATCCACACATGTCTTAAAGCAAAAGTAATAATGCAGTTTAACTAACAATTTCTCGCCACATACGGTGCTACTCATGATTTTTACCAACAGTGTCCTGTATGAAGGATATTTGAAGAGAAAGTTGTACTTGGGATAGCACAAGACTTTTGATTGTAAGAATTGGTTATAAATTTTGGTGGTACTGTTTATAGTGTTGATGTATTCCATAAATAACATGAATTAATAATTTGCATAGTTTTTGTATTTGTATTCTTTTGTTTTAGAGAAACGTATACTAGAACGCAATTTTTTAACTTTTTCAAAAAAATTAATATAAGATTTTATGTCAAGTGATTCAGAAGTGGTATCGAAGATTATCTTCTTTATTTGAATTTTTTGAAAATTTCTGAACATGTATGGGAGATGAGCATGTTCATGGGCGGATGTCGCTCATTTTGTGAACACATCTTAGTTTTGATACAACAATCTCAATACCAAGTTTTATATTTTTGGCTCATATAAACTTCTTTATAGCGTTTTTACTATAGTGGGTTGTATGGGAGGTGGGCGTGTTTAAGGGCGAATGACGACTATTTTACACCTTAGTACACATATAAGTTTTAATATAAAATACATATCTGATAAGTTTTATCCCTGTGGTTCAAATAAAAGCGTCTTTATAATAGTGTTTTCAATGTTGGAGTTGTATGGGAGGTGGGCATGTTCATGGTTAGATCACGCCCATTTTTTGTGTACATTGTGTTCAGTTTGATATAAAAGAAATACATTTAAATTTTATTTCGGTAGCTTAAATACAACCGTCTATACAGCGATTTTTATTTTTTAGATTTATGGGAAGTAAGCGTGTCCATGGGTGGATTCCAAAAATATTCAATAGTGCAGATGCTTGGGTTCATGTAAATATGTGAACCAATCTCAACTCCTTCTTAACGTATATTTACAGACAACACATAGACAGATGGACGAACAAGGTGACACTGATCAGGAATATGTATACTTTTCTATACCAGACTCGCTTATTTCTATGCGTTACAAACGTTTGCACAAAGTCAATATACCCTGACCTTACAGGTTTATGGTATAATAACGTTAACAAATCTAGCCTTTTTTTAGCTTTTTTTTTAAAGCCATCCAGCCTTTTCTAGCCATTTTTTAAAGGCCATCTAGCTTCTTTTCTCAAAACTTTCTGGCAACACTGGTCAGCAGTTTGTCAAGCGCTGGCTTCAGTTATATGGTTGATATGGTTGTGTTTATTATTGTTGTTTCTGCTTTATTTGCATGTTTTGTTTCTGCTTGTATTTTTCATGGCAGGGGGTTTGTTTGCGTTAACTCCTCCCCTCATAAGTAAGGAGAATCCCCGGTCCTATTAATTGTTGCCTTGAGGATAGATTCTACCGTTTTCGCCGTTGCAGCATCCTGTTTTCTTGTTACTAGGAAAAAGATGAGGAGCAGCAAAACGCCAATGATTGCTATTGTTGCCAAAATGGATGATGTTGCAGTCAATCCCGTTTTAAATTCACTATTAAGATCATTCATAAGCTGAAGATTCTTAAGCGCATGGTGTCGCAGGTAGGGTAAGCTTATTACGTCATCGTGTCCCGTTATATTTATCCGGGTGGCCCAAGGGATCTCCGCACCTCTTATGTGGAGTGCGTTTCTGTTCGTGAATATTGTTTCATTCCCTTAGATAGGTGCCCTTTCGAAGTGTAGTCGTTTTGTTAGCAATCGTTACAGTTGCGACTCGGTCGTTAATGATGGCAAGACCATCATCGATCTCTTGGACCGGATCAAGCAGACCAAAAGTTTTCCTGCATTGGGCAACAGAACGGGATATAAGCTGTTGCACACAAGTTGTAGCGCGTGATTTTTCGCAGAATTGCATAGTTGTCCCCAAACAATTAGCTACAGGGTAAACGTCTTTTCCACAGAGTGCGACGGAGTTGTCTCGAACGGATAACATCTGGTTGTCATGTGCTACTGGGAAAATTATTATCTTATTACAAATTAACTTAGGTCAAGGATATTTAATAAGGAAGTGAATTAAATTATTTTCATGGTAAACCTTAAACTTAGACACTAGTAACAAAGCCGTTAAGGTTAAATTGTTGAGAGACTCGCTTTTTAATAGTGATTCTACTTCAATATTGTCCAAAATAATTGGGTTTAATAATCCCAACTGTGCTAGTGTTATCGATAAAATTATATTATCTAATTCGGAAATGATTGCTCTATTCCTAGCCAAAAGGATTTCGTAAAGGTGCTCGGTATCAATCCGATCTTTCTTTTCGACCTTGAGGATTTTATTTACCGCATCAGTTAGTTCATTAACCTGTTCATGAAGTTTAGAGTTTATCACTGCCTGTTGGTTATTGTTATCCTTAAGCTTGTCTAATTCTATTGTGACTTTCATGAAGTCGTCGAAGTCAGGCGTGCCTGCTATAACTTTAAGTGTTGTTCCTAAGAAGTTCAGGCTACGCTTGCGTCTTGGTGGACCAGTTAATGTTCGGAGAAGTTTATCTATCTGTGCCAGGTCAGCATTCATGAGTCTCTTCATGTGACTCTGAGGATACAGTTTCAGTGCAGAGTTGGTTTTGTCTAGTGTTTCTACATACGCTGATAGGTTGGTCGTATACCTCAGGTAGCCGTAAGCGTCCCATATGACAATGTCACCATCTTTAATTGGGACGTAGTCCGAATGCGAGTAATCTATTATTTTGCAATCCGTTAGGAGTATAGACGCGAACAGTCCAAATTTCAATAGTCTGGAAAAATTATGAGAACAGAATTTATCTTACTTTATCTTTACCTTGTTTTTTTTTAATATTATCCTTATGAACTAATTTCCCATTTACTTTACCGTGGAACCCAGATCCTCTTGTACTACTCCCTCGATGTACAAAGGTGTTAGCTTATTTCCCAAACGCCGATTTGACTTAATGAGCACCCTTTCACCCACCAAAAACAGTTCTTGCTTTCCTCCCTTTATTGTGGTTCCCAAGGGTGAGATTTTGGGCCTGCCTTATTTTATCATGTGTTTCTTCAAATATTTCTGAGCACGAGTGGAAGATATCTAATGGGCTCTTTTGAGTGAGAGAATGAATAATTCTACTACATTCAATCGTGGCCAATAATATTAGGTCAGTAGAGTCATCAATTCCTTTCTCCAATTTCAGACACCTAGCTATTTCGCTCATGGTGCTATGGAACCTCTCTACCTGCCCATTAGTGTACTGTGCAAAGGGGGTGCATTAACAATTTCAATGTTGAAATTATCTCTAAGACAAGACCTAATGGTATTAGAATTTAACGATTCCTCGTTATCGCAAAAAATAGTTTTCGTACCCGAAAACATGTTCACTAATTGCAGAATGCGTGGTTTTATGTCAATAAGGGTGCGAGAGGGTATTGGTTGCCCGATGGCGAACTTTGACAGCTTATCAATGCAGGTCAGAAAGTATCCAATCCAATCCAATCCAATTAATCTTTATTCATGATTCGTTTGTAAGTAATTACATGATGTCATTAACAATTTAGAGACTTAGCTTATGAGCTATTACAACTATGAAAAATAATTTTGAGTTTTAACAGTATTAATTTCCAATTACATTGAGTATTATATGTATATACTTAATGATAATAGACTTATAAGAATACAAAAACATTATTAAAATATCACAGTTATATATTATTCCAGTCTGGATAAAAAGCGGGTGCTTAAGTTTGAAAAGTATTTGTTTCGATTTCAGCATCTTTATGCGCTGCATCTGTGGATGACCACCATCCACGCTTAAGACACATTTTAAGCAGTTTGTTTTGCTCGATTTGTAGCTTTTTTAAGTGCGTTTTCGCTATGTTTTTAAAAATTGGGCAGCCATAGCTTATCATAGGTCTAAATACAACTTTGTACAAAAGTAATTTATTCTTAGTACTAAGTTAGAGTTCTTATTGATTAAACTATACAGTATTTTAATAGATATGTTTATTTTTTCCAATACGTAGTTAATGTGACTATTGAAAGTTAATCTTTTGTCAAAAACTACACCCAAATATTTAACTTCTAGCTCCCAGCTGATTAAGATATTATTAATGCGAAGAGGCCTTTTGGGAATTTCGAGGGTTCTACGACGTGTAAAGAACTTGAGTTAAGGAAAATGCTTTGGTCTTAGAGACGTTTATTTTGATTTTCCATTTCACATAGTACTCCATGTAGGTTGACAATGCATTTCGAAGTGCCAGAACAATGGGAGCTCGAAACCTCGACGTGGCAAAAAATGCTGTATCATCAGCAAAAAAAGCTCGAAAGCCATTTGTGAGACAAGGTGCGTCGGATATGAAAATGTTGTATAATGTAGGGCTAAGAACAGCTCCTTGAGGGACTCCAAACTGAATTTTGCGCTGTTGGGATTTTGCATGACTAATGGACACTACAAAAGACCTGTCTCTGAGAAAACTGTTACAAATATTTACTAAATATCGAGGAAACTTATAGTTAATCATTTTAAATATGAGACCGGAGTGCCAGACAGAGTCGAAAGCTTTCTCGATGTCGCAAAGAACCATCCCTGTAGATTGCTTTTGTTCCAGATGATTTTTAATATGACTATGGATGCGGTAAAGTTGGTGAATGGTCGACTTGCCTCGCATAAATCCATGCTGGTCAGGTGGATTGATATCATGTTGTTCGACATGATTTTGTATTCTTCTTAGTAATATGCGCTCAAGTATTTTACTAAGTGAACTTAGTAACGAAATCGGGCGATAGCTTGTTGGATAAGATGCTTTTTTGTTAGGTTTTAAAACAGGAATTATGTTTGCTTCCTTCCAAGATTTCGGAAAATAGCTTAGCGATATACAGGCGAGAATTATGTTGTGAAGAAACAATATTCCCAGCCGAGGTAATTTTTTTTATTAAAATATTGTTGATACAATCTTATCCGGGCGCTTTTGGATTTTTCAATTTTTTGATGGTTGCAATTGCTTCTTCAACTGTAGGAAGGTTTATACCGTCTTCTTCAGTTTCGTCACGCATGAATGCTTGGACTTTACTCTCTACTTCAGAAGTAAATGCTGGATTGTCATTAGCAAGGGAGTTTTCAAAAGACTGTTTAAACTGCTCAGAGAAGGCTTCAGTTTTCTCAAGGGGTGTTGTTAAAATGTTTATACCACTTTTAAGGGTAGGTATATTACAACATCGTCTTTTTAGAAATTTTGTTACTTGCCATAATCCTTTTTGATGGTTATCGGGTCGAATATTGCTTAACTTATGATTCCAATTTATATTTCTCAAATTATTAATATCATTTTTAATTTCTTTTTGCAGTGCATTGACTTGAGTCTTAAAATATGCCTTCATAATTGGGTATGGACATCTTTGAAATTTTCTTTCAAAGACAGCTCTAAGTTTTATTTTCGATTTTATTTCATCGGATATATTTATCGCATGGTTTTTTTGCAATTTTTTTGGTACCGAATATTTATAAGCTTCAATTATAGTGGACTTGAGAGTAGTTACCATTTCATCAACACCATTTGTGGATGATGGAGATAGTAATGGAATATCTTTAAACTTTTCATTAATGACATGCTGATAAACATCCCATTTTGCTTCACGAAAACAGGGGTTACAGCACCGATTATTAACTTTTAGTTGATCGTTAGTGAACAATTCAAAGACAACACCATTGTGGTCAGAACCCAGCCGGTGAACTTCAAAGTCACTTAAAGTATGATGACCATTGGTGAGACACAAATCAATAGTAGATGGACTTTTTCTGACGTCACAAGGGTGATAGGTGCTTTCAGATGGATAGAAAGCAAATATATTGCCTCCTGACAACTTTTCAAACAATATTTTTCCTGCATTATTTGCTTTCAAGCAATTCCATTGCCGATGTTTGGCATTAAAATCTCCTACACAGTAAAAAGCATGCCGGAAATTTGTTATTTTTTTAATATCGTTCTTAAAGTGATGCTTGATATCACTATTCGATGTTGCACCAGGGAGGTAACAACTTATAATACGAATTTTGCTATTGTTCAGCTTGATTGCTACGCAAATATTTTCAATAATTGTGGTGTTGATAATAGGAAGTAATTCATGTTGGATTGATTTGTTGATTATTATGGCAACGCCACCACCCCGCCGATCATCATCGCGATCATTACGATAAATTTGGAAGTCGGGGTCGGAATGCAGAAAAGAATTAGATTTTAAATAAGTCTCACTTAAACATGCAACATCGATAAAATTAGTTTTCATAAAAGTATATAATTCAATCATTTTATTTTCAACACTATTTGTGTTCCAATATAGAATTTTCAATTTATATTTATGGACTTCCATAGACATATTTTTGAGCATATTGAAGAACAACAGACAGATGGTCAATAGGTGTTTTACATTTGCTCAGTTCACCTACAAGATATTGGAATGCATGGAGAAGTTGCGACATATTCAGTAATTGGTTTGGGTTAATATTATTACAATTATTTTTAGCAATATCACTCCACTTGAGGCTATGCTGTTGTTGTGAAAGTTGCGATAAGCCTTCTAAGAACTGTTGTTGTTTTTTGCGATTAAAAGCTGCTGGAGGAAATTGTTGTATATCAGCAATGTTGAATCTTGGTCGGCGACCCAAGACTTGATTTCTTTGGTTCATAGCCATTTGGATTTGCTGAAATTCTTGGCGCTTTGAACATCCATTAAAATTAGCTGTATGTGGACCATTGCAATTTGCACAACGAACTTTTTTCGTAGGTATCCTTGATTTTGGATCATTTTGCACTATATTTTCTGGGCATATTTGCGATTTGTGTTTTCCTCCACATTTTATGCATTTTGCTGGAAGAAAGCAGTTTCGAGCACCGTGGCCATATGTCATACAGTTCGCGCATTGAGTTGGACCTGTTTGTTTTTTGATAAACAATTGGAAGTTTACCTTAAGAAAACCAATTTGGTGAATAGCGCGTAATTTTTCGAGTGTCATATTGTCTCCAATTTTGTAGTATAAAATATACGAGCGCTGAGCGCTATATCGTGGTCTGTTGATGTTCATTATTTTTATTTCAATTGGAGACTTTCCGACCTCTCTCAATTTACTTTCAATCGTTTCAATTGTAACGGAATCGTCAAGGCCATATAATACGAATTGCTTTGTCTGCTCTTCTCTTAGTGCATGAGTAAAAAATTTTATATTTAATGTTTGGCAACGCTCTTTCATCCGCTTAAATTCTTCTACCGTCGGCAAAAATACTTGTGTACCGAATTGTGTTAGTTTAATTTTAATGTTCTTTGTATTTGTTATCACCGACGTTGCAATATATGATATTTCATTAACATTTTTACCAAATATTGTTAATGGTGGAGGTTTCTTTAAAAATACCAAATTACGATTGGCAATTTTTTGGCACTCGGGGCCACTTACATCGTTGCTCAAAGCGCCATAGTAATTTGTTGATGTTTTAGTGCTTGAAGCATCATCGTTATCATTGTTTGTTTTTTAGATTGGTTAGAAATTTGTGATTCAATTGAGCTCGATCGAGACTTACAGTTTTTTCTAGTTCTTCTTCGCGGTTCGCGAAAACCCGAGTCATCGAAAGCGAAGTCTTTCGCACCTTCACCATCCATTACAGAATCTCAGAACCGGTTTTAAGGGACACAAAGAAAACAAATCGAGCTTTATTGCTTAGCGTTAGACGTCTGCTCACAATGAACATTGATCATCGACTGTCAGAAAGTATGTTGCATTAGTTGAGAAGATATCAATATGAAGGATTTCTACTTGGCCCTTACACAAGTAGAAATCTTGGCCCTTACACAAACTCTGAAATTCGGTGCAACTTCTTTTGCCTTTCTCTCCTTTCTTGGGAAGAAGTTATCATTCAGTATTTGCTTCACGTTTTCTTGGGCAGCGCGGTGAGCACTATTATGTTCTTGGTTTATGATCTCTAATTGTTCATTGGGGTTAAATATGTCCGTAACAAATTTTGTAGTGTGACGGAAAGTTGTTGTGGGGAACATATTTACTAGCTGATGTTGGATCTGAGCCAGCAAAGGCAATTCACAGTGAATGCAGTTAGCCACATCGGTTTTTACTACTTCTCCCAGCATTTTAAGCAAGGCCTCCTTATCGGAAAAAATAAGGAGATGATGAAGTTTGTTTCCAAAAATTACAAATGTCCTTTTGGATGGATTTGTACCCGTTTTCAAAATAATTTGGTTTTTATAGACATTAGCTGCTTTTAAGACAGTTTCTATTGTGTGGGTTAGAGATTCCTCACTGTGAACAGTGGCAGCAAACGAATCAGTTTCGGATTCTAAGGCATTCATAAATTGGCGTGATAAGGCATCTACGACCAGATTGTCCTTACCCGGTTTATAATGGAGCTTAGCATTATAACCTTCGATAAAAGCCTTCCACCTTTTTATGTTTGGGTTTGGGTTGCGGTCTGACACCGCAAAAGTCAGAGGCTGATGGTCAGTGTAAATGTTTAAATCCCTCACACCGTACAAATAATGCGTCAGACTCTTTAGAGCCCAAACAATGGCCAAAAGCTCTCGCTCATTTGTGGCAAAATGTTCTTCTTTTTTATGTAATGTCCTCGAAATAATTGTGATTGGTCTGCCACCTTAAGACAAAACCGCACCTAACAAATGAGAAGAGGCATGGGTGGTGAGGTCAAAGGCCTTCTGGAAATCGGGATAGGCCAACATGACATCCTCTGAAATCAGTATTTGCTTTAATTTATTAAATGCCCCCACCTGATTTGATCAAGCGAAATTTTAATCTTTTTTGACTGTGAAGCTGATACCAAATTACCAAATTAATTACCAAATTCGCCTCTGAGGATGTTAGTTAATGGTTTGGCAATTTTAGCGTAGTCTCGGATAAAACACCTATAGTATCCAGCCATACCTAAAAAAGATCGAATACCTCTTAGAGTTGTGGGTTGAGGAAAATTTTGAATTGCGGTGACCTTCTGCGGGTATGTTCTTATTCCATTTCCAGATATTGCGAAACCAAGGTACTCAAGTTCAGTTTTAAAAAACTTTGATTTCTCTACGAAAACTCTTATATTGGCTTCCGACAAGCTTTTCAGTATAGCTTCAATGTGTTTTAAGTGTTCATCTGGATCCACGGGATCCACGCTGTTCGTCTCCAGCGGACGAAGTCGGGTCTATTTCCATTGGTTCCGCACGTGACTGTACCTCTCAATTCAATTCTTGATGATTCCGACCAACAAAATTGCCTTTACGGAAATGTTCATTGCTTCTCCTCTGTCTAAAATACTCATTCCCGATATTTGATCTATACTGCCTAGAGAAATGGGGGTTCTTGTAGTTGGCAGTGGTTTCCCTGTTGTTATTGATTTGACTAACCAAGTTAACCCTGTTGTTGCTCCGTTGAACGTTATTGGTTTTTCTTGCGGCATCGGCCGCCCTGTTTGCAAAACTAGCAGCGAACACATAGCGCTCATGATTCGCGTCCACTTCTTGTGCCAGTGCTAGTGCAGATGGCAAATCATTTGGCTGTGACGCAAATAGTATGTCACAAAATGGCTTCTTAAGCCCAGAAATAAAAACTCTTAGGGCATCAGCCCTGTATTTTTCATTAATTGCATTCGCAATGGTTACCTCGTAAGACATTTTTGTCTTATTTGCAAGAGAAGATAACTTTTTCTCTACCTCGTCGTAAAACTCCAGTACACTGGAAGAACCCTGTCTAAGAGTCGATAGTTCCTGTTCCACCAAGAAGATTGGTCGCTTATAAGAAAAAGTAAAGTCCAGTCTGGCTATGATAGCCTCAAAATTTAATACCGTGCTGAAAGTGGAGAGGAGTGCGTCGGCAGCACCTCGAACTTTGTTTCTTATGATTGTAACCGCTTGATAGTGCTTAGAGCTACCATCGTATGTTGTAAATAACTCATAGGCATTATGAGCCGCTTTGCGCCACGATACGTAAGACTCAATCTGGCCCGAAAATTCTAGTAACGTTTTCACAACGTCAAGGAATTCGTCACATGATATGCCCGGTACAATCCTGACCCTCTCATACTTTGCTATAACTGGCACTGCGGAAGCACATACAATCTGATCATGTAACACTTTTAATTTTTTTTCAAATTCATGTCTTTTTATCGAAAGAGCAGCAGGTACCGAAGCGTTTACCACTTGCGTAAGTTGTGTTTCATTCATTTCTATGCTATTTGTTTGCTGTTCTGATAAAGAGATATTCTTAAGGCCGACAATTAAATCCGATACGTCTAAGAACGGATTGACTGAGCTATTCATAAACACCTGAATAATCTTTAATTTCACTTAGCACAATTTCCTCTTAATTTATATACGTTAATTAATAATTTTGTAGCTGCGATTTTACATTTCAAACAACTAACAACAAAGAAATTTTATCGATCAGTCAGCACAGTTTATTGTAATTTAGCATAATAAGCTACTCTTGCACAGTTTGTTATAAAATTTATTATTTAAATGAGAAAGTGAGTCAATCAACTTACATTAGTTTCATTCTGAATAAGATGCGGTGCTACTGCAATTATAGTTGAGTTTTTACAGTTGAATTTTTATAGTTGAATTCTTAAAGTTGAATTTTTATAGTTGAATTCTTAAAGTTTAATTTTTTATAGTTGAATTCTTAGAGTTGAATTTTTTGTAGTTGAATTCTTAAAGTTGAATTTTTTATAGTTGAATTCTTAGAGTTGCATTTTTAAGGTTCGCCAATTAATAAAAATTGCTTTTAAATCTATTGAGTCTATTGAGTCTTTATTAGAACTGAGAACTAAAAACTAAACAGAGAATGCTTAAAGCTATCCGTACGCTGCCCGAAAAACGCTGCGATAAGCTGCTGTTGGAGGAAGAGCTGCAGACGCTACGTCAGCAGTTTGTCAAGCGCTGACTTCAGTTATATGGTTGATATGGTTGTGTTTATTATTGTTGTTTCTGCTTTATTTGCATGTTTTTTTTCTGCTTGTATTTTCCATGGCAAGGGGTTTGTTTGCGTTAACTTATATGCATTATTTTTTCCAATTCCAAATTAATTTTTTATTCCAAGATATTGTGTTTAGCCCACAGTGCAATTTTCCTATGAAAATAGACTTATTCTCAACGAAAAATTTTGCCATCTGAAGATGCGGAATTTTTCCCATTTTGAGCTGAACCCACAGAATTCTGACCTGTTTAAGATGAGAACAGATCGCAAAAACAGCAAAATTTGTTTTCAATATTTTCGAGCTGGCTGCCTTTTTAAAAAACTTCAAAAGAATTAGATATTACGGCCCGTTAACTCATCTCGATTTTAAACAAAGGTTAGCTTAAACAAAGTTTAAAATGCCTTAACCTCAGTTTAAATTTTAACTCCGATATTTTATCTCAAAAAATCAAAGTTTAACTTTGTGAGGCAAGTTTAAATTTAAACACAGAAATTCTAGGCTTAAAAAATGTAAACTTAGATTTTGTCAAAAATTCTTTGAGAACATTGAAAATATTCTCAATAATAAACAAAAAATAAAAAATAAAAAAATCATACTTCAAAAAATTCAAAACAATGAACAAAAAAAAACGCATTTTAAGTTTTGAAAAAAAATATTCCAATCAAACTGACAATTTGCAATATTTTATCAAAAATTTTTGAAATATTTTGAAATATGAAATATTTTGTCGAAGTTGTAGAATTTTTACTGCAGTGCCGCTCAAATATGTTTTTAATCTCAGTTTAAATTTTTAAACAGAGTTTAAGTAAACTGCCGATAAAAATGTGATAAGTTACGAAAATAATTTTAACTGTGTTTAAAATTTAAACACTGTATACGAAATCTGAGGTTAAGGAATTTAAACTTCGGAGATCAGTTAACGGGCCTAAGAAATTTTAAAATTTCAAATTCAAAAATTTTATCCCGCTAGAAAAAATTTGATTTTTTTCCGTAGATGCATTTTGACGTTTATCGTAGAAGAGCTCAATCTTTTCTGAACTGTCAATGGTAACGTTAACTTTTTTCCACATATGTCATATATTTTGTTTATTCAGTTGGTAGCATTTGAGGTCAGAGTTTTTCGAACCGTTGAAGTAGGGAGGGCAGAAATTTTGAATTTTTTCTACTTTTAAGGTCAAAATTTTCGAAAAATGAACACGATTCAATTTCAGAGGTCAGAATTTTATTTGAGAATAGAAGGAAAAAAAATGCAAATACTCAAAAAGGGTAGAAAAAATTCAACATATTTTTGAGAAAAGAAATCGCTTTAACTTATTCCCACTGTTCAGCTTATTTACCTTCTCAATTCAAGTATATTCAGCCGGCTAAAGAGCTATCTAGCGCAGCAGGCACGAGATGCAGTCTTAGTTTTGAACGCAAACAATTTAATTGAGTGCGTGAGAGAGTAAAGCATTTTAAACATAACTTGGGGTTGCTATTAACAACCACAAAGCACGGTTCTGGCGTCGATCGCTGCGGACAACGCACAAAGAGGAATGCAAAAATTGTTGAACAAGATTGCAGAAGTGCTGCTGATACTCTTGCTCCGTACAATGTTTGCTATTTTTGGCTCCAAAAACTTTAATACAGCCCAGTGTGCCGATTTTTTGTTTTTGTAACTTTTACAAATCTGACATTTTTGTTAATCTGACTTTTTCTAAAGACAACAGTGAGCACAAGAAAAAATTTTTTTTAAGAAATAGACGAAAAATAATTTTTCGCAAGTTTCAAGTTCAAGGAACCTTGTACTTAAGTTATATATATATGAGGTTTTCCCGCCAAATTTGTTGGTTAAAACAGATATATTTAATTTTATATACAATAATTAAACTGAAACTAGCTCACTTTCTCTTTATGAAAAAACGCTCACTTTTTCTTTTATTAAAATATTAAACAATATATGGCAGTATTAAAAATATATAATTTATTGAAACAAAAGATCTTACCTGATTTTTCTTTAAAAAACGATGGTTGTTAAAACAATCATCATTTTTGTTCAACGATGTTGTTGTTGTTGCTGTTGTTGATGTCACTGCTGGTGTTGATGATTTTGTTGATGATGTTTTAGTTGAAGCTGCTCGTGCTGATGTTTTTGTTGAAGCTGCTGATGCTGATGATGTTGATGATGCGTCTGAAGCACTGAAAGTTTCATTTGAAGTTTTGAATTCCCCACGATACTCGTAGAAATACATGAAACCAATTGTGAATTACGACCTTTTCTGTCGCTTTCGAAACTCTGTTGGCTACGAAGGTTGTCCAGGAGCAAAGAGGCATACAAAGCCAGGCTAGCGCTATTGTGGAATCAGTCCAGCAATATAAGCTTTGCCGTTCAATTTCAAGGTGATTATTATAAGGAGTCTATCATATCCGGCTCGAAGGACCATGTATTTTTATGATTCGAGGGGAATTCCAAATTTAAAAATAAACTTTTAATTTAAACTGGGGAGACGCTGGCGAAATATTAAATAAATAAAAACACGACAGTTTCAAAGAACACTTGCTTATCGACCGATGTCACTTTTATTATAGAAACTTAACACTAACAAAGTTTTGTACAGAGCAGCGAGAAGCGGTGGTCAAAAGCAAATAGGCAAAATACGAGCAGCAGTCACTCAACGAACACCGCTGTACCGACCATGTACACTGTACATGTACATTGTACAGGGTGTTCACCGGTGGATTGAACAGATTGTATGTAAGTTAAGAATGGTCACAGTGTGGCAGATGGACTGAATTTTAATGCTGAACTCAGAATTTATTGTTTTTAAGCTTGTGCTCGTCACACCCGTCCCTGGTGCTTAAATGGATGTAACAATTAAACTAGTATAAATAACACTTTGCCCAAATCAGACACTTTTTTCCCGTCAAACGGGGCACCGGGGGGGGGGGGGATAATGTAATTCAGGTATGCTGATTGTAATGGCACTAAGCGTTTTTAAGGTGAGCTCTTGTTTTCGAGAATTATGAAAATAAAAATTTTAGACCCACGAAAAAAAATAAATAAAAAATAATTTGTATTAAATTCCTCTGTGAATTGTTACGAAAAATTACATCCGTGTACTTAACCAAAATACTCTTTTTAATACCCACCAATCAGACAAATTGAAATTGAATTCGCATGTTGATATAGTGCTCCGCCACACAGACAACATTCTACACTTGTTTCTCTTGATTTCACTTTCCCTCCTACTTATCTATCTTCCCATTTCCGAACCAAGGCAGACTTGACTGAATGGGTTTGACACCTGAAATCCTTGGTTCAAAGCTAAAAAAAAAAAAAAATATAAAATAAATAAAAAAAAAATATAAAAATATAAATTGGAAAAATTCCAATATGGAGGTTCGCTCCACATAATTTAGACGTTTCAGTTCTTTGGTATGATAGAAACATTCAAGATCATCAACTAATTAAAGCAAGCGTTAAGCTAATGCAAACATTAGCCCACGCTACCTTCAAATAGGCACTTCCCCTAAACCCTCAAAGCCATGAAATGTTGTCGTTGCTTAAGGGCCCATTAAAGTTTTTTTTTATATTAATTTTTTCGCGGGAAAATCACACTCTCTTAAATCATCTAAGATGCAATGTTTAATAAATCAATATATATCGATTTAATTTTAATAACTTTGTAAGGGGGTTTTCTCAAAGGCTGAGGTATGACTCAGCCGCTCCACGATCAAACGAAAGACCCTCGAACCTCCGTTAAATAAAAAGACTTGTTGGTTTTAATATTTCAAGTACAATCAGTTTTATTGAATAACCCATATGATTAATTATGAATATATATTAGGCTGGGTCGATTTTTAAACCGATGTTGCCTGGGCGATTTTCAGTTCGGGCATGAAAAGTTATTAAACAACAAAATAAAAAAAGGGGGCTGGAGGTACACTTAACCCCATCGCACCCTCAATTTTGTGAATTTTTTCTATAAGAATTTTTTTCAAATTTTTTTTTTAAAACGTGCACAGCAAGGGCAAAACTAACGCCAGATATGAAATCCTCACACCCGATTCCACCAAAAAACGGTCTAACATGTATACGTAGTGATACAAAAATTTACCGTAACAAATTCCTAAAGAAAAAATTTCACTAAATTCAAAGTATATTCTTATCGTTGGTGCGTATGTAATTGTGAGCATCACGGCTGAACCACTACAGCTATCCATCTTATATTCACACCATATCTTTGTGTGGTGCTCCGGAATATTTTGTTTTTGAAAATCCCTCCTAGTTGGCGCTGTAGGCACAATCCTTATGCAGTTTTATAACCGATTTATATGATATACTTATACTTATATGTGGGTGTATCCACAAATGAATATTGTCGCCAGTTGTGGTGATGTATCCAAATAAAAATATTTTTTATTTTTATCTAAAATTTATTTTTTATAATTTCATTTAACATTTATTTTTAGGATCTGTCCACAAATAAAAATCTTTTTTATATTTTTTATACAAATTTATTTATTATAATTTTATTTAACATATATATTTTGGATCTGTTTTTGTCGAACACAATTTTCATAATGATTTTACAAATGAACATTTTTGATTAATAATACTTCACAATATTTTGATTCTTAGATAATAGTTTTTTTGGATAAATATGAAAGTGTATATTTTGTAAAGTGTGTGTTTTGTATGTTGTGATGTTGGTGTTTATATGTGGTGGTATTGAGTCACCACATTATTCCCCCTCCTTTCTGAAAAATTTTCGTGGCTAATAGTGTCGTTGCGGACGAAGACAAAGTTACAAGAACTGAGGGCTCGAGGAATGTATTGTTGCAAGTTGGTGCTGTGATGCGCAATGTTTGACTTTTGTTCTTCTACGGCCTCTTTAAGTTTGGATAAGGTGTCCGACGAATTAAAGTTCTGAATGTTGTGTATTACTATTTGTTGTGGTAGCCGGAGTGTTTGACCAAAAACCATTTCAGCTGGTGAAGCTTTAATATCTTCTTTGGCCGTGGACGTGAGCCCTAGAAGAACTAGTGGTAGCTCTGTGTACCAATTTGTCTGGTTGTTACTTGCTATTAGAGAAGTCTTTAGTTGGCGGTGAAATCGTTCTACAATCTCATTAGCTTGTGGATGATAAGCAGAAGTGGTAATGTGTTTGCTTCCTAGATTCTTAACGAAGTTTTTAAATGTTGTGGACGTAAATTGAGGTTCTCGATCGGAAGTATTTTCCAGAGGAACTTCAAAACGTGAGATGTATTCCTTTTGAAGTGTATCTACGATAGTCATGGCGTTGGTATCTTTAATTGGATACGCTTCGGGCCAACGTGTGTTTCGATCAACTAGGGTAAGCAGATATCTGTAACCATTTGATATTGGTAAAGGGCCAAATAAATCGACATGAACATGCTCAAAACGACCGTGGGGGATGTCTATTTTGTGTGGAATTGTCTTCGTGTGTCTATGTATTTTAGCTCGTTGGCATCTAACGCATTCTTGTGACCATTTGTTGATTTGTGTGTTCATTTTGGGCCAAAAATATATTTGTGTTATGAGACGTCGAGAAGCTCGTGTACCTGGATGTGAAATGTTATGTAATTGTTCAAAAACTTGTTTGCGTAATGTTTGTGAAATGTATGGACGTGTTCCTGAACTTGTTTGTTCGCACCAAATTTGTATGTTAAGTATTGGGATGTGTATTTGTTCGAATTTATAAGTGTGTTTATTTTGTATCTCTTGTAGTTCTGAATCTGTAGTCTGCTCTTTGTGTAAAGTTCTGAGGTTTATCTCAGAGGTTGTGAAAGCCTCTATCTCAGCTCTTGAAAGTGCGTCTGCTACGGTGTTATCGGTACCTTAAATATGTCTGATGTCGTTGGAAAACTGTGCAATGAATTCTAGGTGTCGTGTTTGCCTTGGGCTTCTCTCTGTTTTTGAATGTAATGCTGAAGTAAGTGGTTTGTGATCTGTGTATATTGTAAATGATCGCCCCTCTAAATAGTGTCTAAAGTGTTTAATTGTAAGGTAAATTGCTAAAAGTTCGCGATCGAACGTACTGTTTTTTGTCTCTGATGGCGATAATTTCTTTGAAAAGAAAGCTAGTGGTTCTGTTTCCTGATTGTGTTCTTGTTGTAAAACTGCACCTATAGCAGTGTTAGATGCATCTACAGCGATAGAAAGTTTTGCTTTGCTATTAAAATGATTAAGTAGCACTTCCTTAGTAAAACTTTCTTTTATGGTTGCGAATGCCTCTGTTGTGTTTTCTGTCCATGTTAAGTATTTGTTCTTTGTTTTTATTGCTGAAGTTATCATATCATAAATGTGTGTGAGTGTGTGTGCTAATTTAGGAATGCATCTGTGGTAGTAGTTAATCAATCCGATGAATTTCTGCATTTGTTTAACTGTTTCTGGTTTTGGATAGTTAACAATACACTGAATTCTATCGGGAGATGGTTGTATGCCTTTGATTGATATGTCGTAACTTAAAAAATTGATTCTGTCTACGCCGAAAATACATTTGTTTGGTTTAATGTTTAGTCCGTAATTGTCTAGTCGTTCAAAAACTAAATTAAGATGTTTTAGGTGTTCTTCTTCTGTCTCGCTGGCCACCAGAATATCGTCAAGGTATACAAATACGAAGTCTAGTTCTCGTAATACTTCGTTGATAAATCGTTGGAATGTTTGAGCTGCATTTCTTAAACCGAATGGCATTCTCAGAAACTCAAACATTCCGAACGGTGTAGTAATCGCGGTTTTATGTATGTCTTGTGTGGCCATGGGGATTTGGTGGTATGCTCTAACTAGGTCTAATTTCGAAAATATGAGTGACATGGATGACATGGAGTCTGAAGGACAGCAGATGCCTGCTTTGGTTAAGAAGTCAAATTCTTGTTTGGCGATTTTGTATTTGTTGGAGTCAAGGCGTCTTGGTCTTGAAAAAGGTAACTGTCCTTCTGTAGTTATGTGGTGTACTGTTGTGTGTTTAAGTGGTTTGTTGTAGTCGGGTTCTGCTGTTAGTGATGGGTTATTTTTGAGTATATTAGTATATTTGTTATGTAGTGTAGATAGCTAGTTTGGTTAGTGATGTTTCTGTAAATGCTGTGATTGCGTTTACTGATAGCTGTGTAAGTGGATCAATGAGTTTCTTGTGTTTTAAGTCTATCAAGAGTCCATATTTCGTAAGGAAATCTGCTCCTATGATGAGTCTTGTAATGTCTGCTAGTATGAATGTGAAAGAGAAATCGCGTCTTAGTTTCAAATTTACGTTGAGTAATTTCTTTCCGAAAGTTGAGATTATACTACCGTTAGCTGCTGTTAGTGTTAGGTCTGAATTTTTCTTGTGGGCTTTGAATTTATTTATTGGAAGTACTGAAACTTCTGCTCCACTCTCTATCAAAAAGTTAATGTGATTGTCGTTATCGTATATAAAAAGGCGGCGTGTGAGTATTGTTTGACTTCCATCATTAGCCGTCGCAATGATGGAGTCACTTAGTTTGTTGAGTTATGTTGTGTTGTGTTGTGTTGGGTGTCGTTTTGACCGAACGAGCATGGTTGTTCGCATTGCCTGGCTGCCATGCCGAACCTAAAATGGTATTTGCATACCCAGTTGGTAGGTCGTTGTCGTGACACACGTGAATGATTACGGTATCGTTCGTTTTTTAACTCTTGGACCTCAATTGCTAGTTTGTTGAAACTTTCTAGGATTTTGGACGTTGTTTCAGCAAACGATTGCGTTATCATCGCAAGCTCAGAGTTTTGGGTAATTTTTGTCATGCGCTAGGCATTATTGACAACTAAAGCGACTTCGGATTCTGACATAACTTCCCACAAATTGTCGGCTAGTTTCAATTGTTGCTCTAGCTCTCTATGACCAGATCCAGTCAAAGCAATATTAAGGCTTTTGGGGATTTTGCGAAGCCAAATTTTAAAAACTAAGGCGTTACTGACTGTCGTACCGGCTAACATTATAAGTGACCTATACAATTGAGATGGCTTTTGGTCACCCATCTCAGTGCCAGACAAAATTTTGTCGAACCTCTTGGCTTCACTTAAAGAGTGTCGGTCAATCAAAGTTCTTTTTAAGCCTGCATACAAATTTGAGGACGGAGGTTTTTATATGAAGTCTAACACTGTTATAATTACCTCTTGGGGTAGAGCGGTTACGAGGTACTCGTACTTTGTCTTGTCAGCTGTGATTCCTTTTGCCTGAAATTGCACTTCTGCATGGGCGAACCATGCGTCGGGACAAGTGGTCCAAAATTGTGGCAATTTTACTGACGCCGCTTGTATTTCTGGATGCATTGGTGCATCAAATGGATTGGGAGGGTGATGGTCACCTTCGCCGACATGAGAGAGGTGTGAGAGAGGGTTAGAAGTATGTAAAGGGGTGGAGGGTTGTCTGTTGTGGGGTGGTAGTGTATGTGAAAGACTCATATTTTTTTAAATGTGTACCTAAAAATGTGTTCCTAAAAATGTGTCCCTATAATGTGGTTCCCTAGTGCAGTGGAGTGCCTACGGATGTGATACAATAGGTTTCATACGTCCCTATTGTCTTACATACGTTTTAAAGGCTAAGTGTGTGCCTCGTGCAAAGCTAAAATAATAAAGCAACCTGTAAAAAAAATTTTATAAAATGTCAGAAAGAAAAAATATTAACAAATTTTATAAAATTTAAAAATGATTTTAAAATGATGTGCCGATCTCGTTGCTGTAGTTGTAGTAGTTGTTGTTGTTGTTTTTATTGTTGTTGTTGTTTTTGCTGCTGTTATTATTGCTGCTGCTGTTGTTGTTGTTGTTGTTGTTGTTGTTGTTGTTGTTGTTGTTATTGCTGTTGTTGTTATTGCTGCTGTTCTTATTGCTACTGTTGCTGATGCTGTTGTTGTTGTTGTTGCTGTTGTTATTGCTATTACTGTTGCAGTTGTTGTTGCGTTACCTTGCCGGCAGGTTTAGGGTTCCTTTTTGTTGTCGTTGTCAGACGACTAAGTCCAGAGAGAGACTCGTGCGAGAGTTGCTGCTGTTCTTCGAGGCAATATAGGAAGCAGAGAAATTTACCGTTTTATCACTTGGTTTCTTGCTTCTAGAATTTCTCGAATCCTTTTTTATTTCTTTTGAGCTGGACTTGTTTCTGAGCTTATGTTTGGGCTAGTTTGATTTGTTGGAAAGGTTTTGATAGTGTTGCTGTTCGTGGCTCTGATCTAACTCTAGTTGATGTCGTAGGTTTTGATGGTGTTGATGTTCATCTCCTGGTTATATTCCAGCTTATATGAGGAGATCGAAGAAGCTTAAAATTTTCTTTTCTGCTTTTTTATTGGCGTTAATTTTTTTTTGTATTGGCTTCCTTCTTGCTGTTTTGTGTGTGCTGTCGTCGTCGTGGGCGTTTGCTTTGCGCCTCCTGGCAGGATCGCCAATTGTGGGTGTATCCACAAATTAATATTGTCGCCAGTTGTGGTGATGTATCCAAATAAAAATATTTTTTATTTTTATCTAAAATTTATTTTTTATAATTTTATTTAACATTTATTTTTAGGATCTGTCCACAAATAAAAATCTTTTTTATATTTTTTATACAAATTTATTTATTATAATTTTATTTAACATATATATTTTGGATCTGTTTTTGTCGAACACAATTTTCATAATGATTTTACAAATGAACATTTTTGATTAATAATACTTCACAATATTTTGATTCTTAGATAATAGTTTTTTTTGGATAAATGTGAAAGTGTATAATTTGTAAAGTGTGTGTTTTGTATGTTGTGATATATGTGGTGGTATTGAGTCACCACATATATAAATGCTACCATATTAGATATGGTGCGAATATACGGTGGATAGCTCCAGTGGTTCAGCCGTGATGGTCACAATTACATACGCACCAACGATAAGAATATACTTTGAATTTAGTGAAATCTTTATTTAGGAATTTGTTACGGTAAATTTTTGTATCACAACGTATACATGTTAAACCGTTTTTTGGTGGAATCGGGTGTGAGGATTTCATATCTGGCGTTAGTTTTGCTCTAGCTGTGCACGTGCGATGGGGTTAAGTGTACCTCCATCCCACTTTTTTTGTTATTTTGCTTAATAACTTTTCATGCCCGAACCGAAAATCGCCCAGGCAACATCAGATTTTTTGCCTCCATACAAATCGACCCAGCCTAATATATATGCATATATATTTTGTACATAAGTCTTTTCAAATACACAACAACAATCATTCGTGGATATCAAGCTATAATTTTCCAACAATTGCCCTCTCTGACTCTACCTCGGTGATTACTGGTTCTGGTTCGGTGATACTCGGTATTCGGTGCTTCGGTAAATATCGGTGATTGCGTTCGTGGCGAGTTTATGCGACTTGGCTTAGACAGAGCTCGACAGAGTGCGTTGGATTTGGTAAATATACTCCTACTGTTAAATGATTACACACAAAAGTGCCATACATACATCTTTTGCAGCATTAAATTATACAATGTAATTTATATATCTTATGTAGTAGTATGTAGTATTAAATAAGATAAGTATATATATACATTTCTCAGGTAGTATAAATAACTTATATATATATTTCTTTTCAATAATAAGAATTATAAATATATCATACGCTTTCTTCATATAATCCCTTATCGGTAGCTTAACGATTAAGTATTCGGGAGGATAGCCAACTGACCGAAGCCGCGATGAAGTCCAACCCAAACACGACAAGATAAGTATTCGGAGGGATAGCCGACTGACCGAAGCCGCGGTGAAGTCCAACCAAATACGACAGTCACAACTGCGGAGTATTCGGGAGGATAGCCGGCTGACCGAAGCCGCGGTGAAGTCCAACCCAAACACGACAAGCTAAGTATTCGCAGGGATATCTGATCGATCGAAGCCGATGGTGAAGTTTGACCGAGTGCAACAAACACAACTATAAAGTATTCGGGAGGATATCCCACTGAGCGAGGCCGCGGTGAAGTCCAACCGAGTGCAAAATACGGAATCTAAATACAATGTATGTATCAAGCAACCCGCCTCTCAGTGTTTTGCTTAAAAGAGTGATTTCATGCCAAGTAAAAGACGGGCAAGGCACTACGCCTTCGAGCCGCCCTCACTGCAGACACAGTTGGTTAGTCTTAAATAATCTATTCACAGAACGTGTTGTGAATTATATTGCATGCTATACAAATTCTGCTTATAGCTGATGGCTGCTCTATCATGCGTTGGTTGTGTGTCTGACTGGTTGTGATGTTGTTGTTGTTGCACACTATGCTGGCTGTTTTGCTATGCGTTGGCTGTGTGTGTTTAACTTGTTGTGTTGTTGTTGTTGTTATAGACTATGCTGACTGTTTTATCATGCGTTAGCTGTGTACGACTAATTTGTGGTGATGTTTTTGTTGTTCTTAGCAGGCATTCGTTTTGCTGAACTAGCAGATTTAGTTGGTAGATTTTGTAACGATGTAGTTGGTAGATCGTCGTTACAAATTGTAAAAATTAAAAAAAATTGCTTCCGTTTTATCCTTAGGAGTGATTTTCTAATAACTCGAAAACTAGAGCCAACTTAAAAAAATGCATAGCACCATAAGGATCAGCGCAGTCGAATTAAGTTATCCCCTGGGTGCCCCGTTTGATGCATTTTGGAACTAGCCGGTGTAATTATAGTATACCCAGGGCCCGGATTTTGTTGACTGTGCCTATTTTTGTTTGGAATTATATTAATGCAGGGATAGAAGTTTTGAGTGTTTAGTGTTTCTGATTCCAAATACAAAATTTTATTTTGCCTTTTTGCACTATTCAAATTTTGTTAATATTTCACCAAAAGTTTTTTAATTTTTTTAAGAAATGAATCACTCTTTATTGTAGCAGTTTTTTCTTATTCAATTATGTTTTTTTTTGGTGGCAACATTTCAACAAATATTTCAATAGTATGTTTTCCATTTCGTTGTGCATAAAAAATGCTTAAAATTTACAGCACACTTATCCTTCAAGAAAACCTAACATTTTGTTTTTGTATACATACGTAGGAAGAACATTTTTTTAATTTAAAAAAATCTTGGATGATGTAAAAAACATATGATTTCTAAAAGAGTGTAGCTCAAATTGTATTCTAAAAATTTATCAAGGTTTTTTCTGTGAATAAAGGTCTACAAAAATACATTAAATAATTGAAGAGATCAAAGGGTCCAATAATTTAACTTTGCTCAAAATTAAATTAAACGACTTAGAGTCAGTCATTCAATTGATCACTAGTAGTTTCTTGGGATTTTTAACTCTTGTCAAGCACATTCAGAATGAATAGGTAAACATAAAATAAAAATACATTTTAAAAAGTTAGGCACTAAACTACTGCGATTTTCCGATTTCTATGTTGAAAAAACAGTAGCTAAGAAATGGAACAATTCGATTAAAAAATTTAATAAATGCCTTTTTTACCTTTTTTCAGTATCCACTTTGACTATTTTTGATTTTTTTAGTGCCAGAAAATCCGGGCCCTGATTATACCAATTAGAATTGCATTATGTCATGTGAATATCTGGAGAGAAACAATTTTTTCTTTAATAATGTAATTGGAAACAATTAGTTCAAATTGATGAAGCAACAAGTAGCTGTCAATCCGTAGAATGTGGAGTTCCCCAAGGAAGTGTTCTTGGACCCTTACTATTTAAAATATATATAAATGACTTAAAAAACATTGATTTCAATGGGAAATTATTTATGTTTGCTGACGATATTTGCCTTTTTTATAAATATAATCATATTGAAGTTCTAAAAGCACAAATCGAGCGTGATACTTCATTTGTTTCAAAATTTACTCAAATAAACAAATTGATTTTAAATAAAGAAAAAACGAAACTGGTACGGTTCAAGCCTTCTAATTATAGGGGGTCTGATTCAATTAGATTTCAATTCGAGGGTAACACAATTGTAGAATCAGACAGTGTGAAGTATTTGGGAGTGCACATTAACAGTAATTTGCTATGGGACTGCCATATCAACAGATTAAAAAGCAAAATTTCCTCGGGTATCGGTATATTGTACAAATTTAGACACAAACTTAACACTGCAACAAAAATGTTGATCTATCAATCCTTGATTCACTCATATTTAACTTACTTACCCATAGTGTATGGTAGTAAAAGCTCTGCATTACTCAAGTCTCTACAGATACTTCAAAGCAAAGGATATTCTTCCTATTAAAGGTCTTTACAAAAGACAACTTTTGCTGTATGTTTTTAAAACAATTCGTGGCATAGGACCTCAAGGTTTGCAATTTGCTCAAAATATCCATGTTACACAGCGATCTACAAGGCAAGCTATTGATCTACAAATAGTAAGATGTCGCTTGGAGTTGACAAAACAACGTGTTTCTTTTGCTGGACCAAACGAATTCAATCAATTACCAGATTATCTAAAAAATATTCAAACTTTGTCTATTTTTAAAATTAATTTAAAAAAGTATTTGCTTGATAATGTTGAGATGCCATTTACATTTTGATCTTGACTCGTTCATTTCTTTTTTTTTTAACTTATCCTGAAATTTGTTATTAATACTCATTTTTTTTTTGTATATTTTATATAAATTGTAAATTATATTGTTAAATAAGTATTTGCTTCATAATGTTGAGATGCTATTTACATTCTGATCTTGATTCGTACATTTTTTTTTTTCTCTTTAACTTATCCTGAAATTTTGAAATTTTACTTGTTATATAAAACTTATAATAATGTATAATAAATAATTCTCTAAAAAAAAAAATAAATGTTATAGCATTTTGAAACCTTGGGACATCTGCTAATAGATCCTATAGTAAATTGCTGAAATTTTAACCGGCTTATACTATTTTCAACACGGTAAAGAAGTCAAAACGTCACACCCGTTTCTATGGAATGAGCCTTATGTCAGTTTGATTGTTTTTCTGTCTCATTTGGAATCAATAAAAAATTACATGCTGTATAAAACGAAAAATGAAATCTATCTGAAATCAGAAGAAATTGATGTCATCTTTTAATTACAATCTTCAGAAGTGGGATAACGATGTCTAAAGTAAGCAAACAACAATCGAAGCTTTATCGGCTGCTGGTGTTCAATTTTTGCCATCGGCCACACTTTACGATTTACTCCCTATGTATGAGGAACTTTTAACGAACATAATGTCGGCGCTCCATCCTTTGCCTTGAACGCTAATATGACGGAAAACATCGATGATACTGGCAACGATAACACGCTATTAACAGGGATTAACAACAACCTAATGCTGATTATGGAAACAAATTTCCAAAGTGCAATAGGGCTGTTGAAGACTTATCAGATGAAAGAACCTGTGCTGCAATTAGGGTTCCCAACTGTCCCGGATTTCGCGGGACGTCCCGCATTTCAGCTAATTTTTTAGCGTCCCGCGACGACCCCTTGCGGGACACCTTTTGTCCCGCATTTGAGAACTTAAGATTGTTTGTATCTAAATTTCCAATTCAACATGAAACACAGTTTCCTAAACCGTTTAATTTTATTATCAAAATAAATTTATAGCTCGTTTCAAAAGAGAAGAACATTTTTTAGTTTCATTTTTCGATGCGCAGTGAGAAATTATTTCTAAAGCTAGAAAATTTTTTAGAGCGTAGTTTCTTGCTCTTTTTGTTCTGTTCGCTGCACTTTATGCTGTTTTTGAATGTTTTTTACTGTTTTTCTTAATATTTAAATGCGCAAACATTTAGAACAAATGATCGCACAAGTACGGTGTTGCACCGACGGCCTGCAGCAACCTGCATCTTGAGAGAGGAATAAAATAAAAATTACATAAAAAATAATTTATTTTCTCAAGAAAAAATTGTGAAGTGAAATTACGGATGTCAAAATATTTTTTTACGCACATTTTTTTCTTAATTTTGATTGGTTGATTTTGAAAAATAAAATTCAGTACTTCCGCAGCGCAGTTGCGATGATCAACAAAATTCAGGAATGTACATTCATTTTTTTCATTTATTTTTCTGCTCAGAGAATATTCAATTTTATTTTTAATGTCAACCAATCAGAATGAAGAACTCTCCAAATTATTTTCTTATTCTCAAACATGTTTTCATGAATCGGGCAAGAGTTGAAAAGAGATCTAAACAATATCAAGGAACCAAGCGATGGTGCAAAGGCATCGTTGATACCCTTTATTTCTCAAAGAATAAAAGGAAATATTTAATAAAATAAAAAATTCTAATGTTGTCCCGCTCCGTCCCGATTTTGTACTTTTCAGAGTTGGCAAACCTAGCTGCAATCAACTTTAAATAAGATGTAATGAGATCTAACGAGCTTATACCCAGTACGGAACATCCACAAAAAATTGTGGAGTCTGATGTGTCTGGAGTGTATGATGCTGAAACATTAAAAGAACTAGAAGATTTAACAAAAGCTGCCTCTGCTGTTTAAATTGACTGTGTTACTGCTGCTCTTAAGCTTGACGATACCAATCACGTAAACCGACGCCATACTGAAGTTCTTATTAAAACCGCTGCAACTGAAGTTAACACTGATGCACCCAGAGTACAAAACACACAAACTGCTGTCCAACGTCATGTGGAACCTACGTATATGCACAATGATGATTTGGAGTTGTCACTGCCGAACCGCGAAGTAGTAATCTTACCTAGAAAGCGTCTGCACGCACTTACTTAGCGCTTAAAGGTGCAATTTTAGTAGAGTTTAGCTGCAGTCGCTCAATCTTCGATATTCTTAATTTGCTAAAAATACGATCTATAAATCCGAACGAAACAGTCTAACATGCACGAAATTGCAACCCATGCTGATGTTTCTGAGGCAACCCTTATAGACTATTATAGATTATTGAAGGCCTGAATCACCGCTGCAGCAATATCGCCGTACTTTTAGGTGCTCTTACTGGTCCCATTGTATCGTACCTGGCCTGATTCGCACCAACAAGCTCAGAATTTTTAACGGCGCTGTTCATAACCCGTCAGGCCAGGTCGAGGACGCAACAATAACTTCCGGTTTGCACCGAAAGTAATAAAAAAAAAACTCATATTTAAAAGAAAGTATATTAAGACTAAGAAAATAACTAAGAAATTTCAACTTAAATTAAAATTCCGTTAATTAATTAATTTAAATTGGCTTCCGTTAAATGTACATGTTCTTTATATACACCGGCACCCGATGGGTATTAGTTTGTGGACGCCTGGTTTTTTTAATTTAATTTCCGCTATAAACTGTTCTAGCTCTTTTTGAATTTTTTGCAGCAGCTTCTGAGCCTGGCGCTTTTTTTCTTATTTCTTTCACTTCACTTCAGCACTTGGTTTAAAAACATAACTTTTCTGCTCAACGCTTTAAATCGGTGTAAAATTCTAGAAGTTTTCTTTTCTAAGTGAAGTCTTGGCTAAACGTAGCAGGAAATGGACTTGACCAACCTTTTACTAATCGTCCCTATCCCTCCAACGCTTAGACCTTCGCCATTCTATCCTCCTGCAGGTTTTCCATGGCCTCTAATACTCTTGCTAATATGATTTTCTTTCCTGCCCAATTTGTTTTTCGAACACCCCCTATCAATATACCTATCTTGTTCTAGTCACTTTTTCCTAGCTTATGTCATCCCCAATGCTGTTCGATATTATAATAACATCCCTTGCGTGGGATTTTCCTCAAACTGGCCTTAAAGAGTTCGGCGCTGCCATTTAGTTTTGCCTACTTTACCGACTTTTACACAAGACGTTGGCAACGCTACCATCATGACAGATTGTATTCTAATCGAGTGGGCACGCAACGGCTTACCTATACACACAATTTCATCTTCATACCGTCAGTTCCTATAACAACAAACCTTCATCACTGGACCACGGTTATCTTCCATCATCACCTCTTAAAGCAGATGCCACATTGGATCCTTGGCCTCGATGCAGTACATTTTTCAGCACTTCGCTGCTGTAGCAACTTTTGCCGGCCCAGTGCGTTAGCGGCACGTGGTGACATTTATTTTTTTTTTTTACTTTGGACCGCGATCTTGAAACTGGTGTGGCCAAAGCTAATAGTAATTCTGTTTCATAGTAATTTATAGTAATTTAATAGTAATTTCTGTTTCCGTGTCTGGAAGCGAGTAGCTATACCGTGTCTGCGTCGGAACAGCGATTGGACATTTGTGGGCGGCTGTAGGGCGCAGCACTGTTCTGTGTTACCCAGCGAAAGGCTGTCTGTCTATGGTCAATGGCTAATCTGCTTAGCGGCCAGCCAACTGGACCTTTCACTATCTTTCATTGATTTGCAGCGTTTGCAAACAAAACGATCGCCAAACTTGTCCATCATTGCTCCGAAAGCAGTTAAGGGCCGCGTTCATAGTGGAAGCCGAAGCTGTTAAGCTTTTTCAAGCGATATCATGACGCTTTTTTCCTGTTGCTGTTCATAGTGCGCGCTTTTTGCTCGAGCTTTTAGATACTTTTTGAGCTAGTTGCGATGCTTTGATAAGAAAAAAGTACTCAAAAGCGTGTTTAATAATGCTGCGCATCAAAACACAAACAAGAAAAACAATAAAACAGACAAATTGTGCAACAAACGAAAAAGAAGAAAGAAGCGTTAAAAAGTATGAAACAGCAAATCACAACGACATGAAACAAAAAATCAACACTGTGTACCCGAACGATATAAAAGAAAAAAGTATCAAAAAGCCTCAAAAGTGGCGTAACCTTGAATTTAAGCTTGCACTATGCACACTGCGCTTTTTCCATATGATTGTACATAAAGCGTTTTTCAGTAGCTGTAAAAAGTTTCAGCCTCAGCATTACCATGAACGCGGCCAAAGACGTAAAAACCCTAACAATAAGCAGTACTAGCCTGAAGTTTATTCAACTGACCCGACTATGCATAGGGTCAGAAGAGTAGGTAGTTCCTATAAGACTCGTGAGATTGCTACGGATAAGTAGGCAATTGGTTTCTCTCGATACTGGCGGAAGGTTAATTTTTTATTTCTCAGCCCAATACAGACACGTAACAGTGCACGCACATCGAAAGATCTTAAATTATTAATTGAACCTTGTGAAAAAATGCATAATAAAGTTGGTACACAAAAATTAACCAACATTAAGTAAACTGTTGTTAATAACTCTGCAATACGTACTGCTGTTCAAATGAAAACTATAGATCAACATGACGGCACCAGCCGCTGTTATAATTGCTCCAAATTTGGACACTACCGAAGCTCCTGTCCAATGCCGCCTCGTCCAGTGAATTCGTGTTTCGAGTGTCACGAAGTCGGCCATTTTCATCGCAATTATCCAAATAAAGGAAAGATTATGGCTGCAATAAATGATGCTGAAAGAATTCATGATGACTGTGGGCAAGGGGAACCTATAGAAGACGCAAAAAATTTAACGAATGAAATCATATGGAATGGTAAGTGTTGCTTTTGTTTTAAAAGATGGGTGCACAGATTATTTCAAAACTATTTCTTTGTTTGATTCTGGTAGCATTCACAGTTTTATTAAACGATCGATGGTACCAGCAAGTCATTTTTCCCGAATACACGGGACATCATACATGGGAATCGGTAGAATCAAATTAAATTTGTTTGGCGAGGTAAATGCAGATTTAATGTTCAAAACAAATTGTTGACCATAATTTTATTATAATACCTGTTGATGAAGCTGCATTACAAGATTTGATTGGAATTGATTTGCTTTATAAATTAAACATTTCCTTATGTAAAATTAAAAAAGTTTATGATCGGAAAACATTATATGAAATTAAAAACAAAAATACAATTTTTTAGTTGCCAGAACAAACGAGGAGTGCACTTATGCAGTGGCGTAGCGAGCATAACTGGCGCCCGGGGCAAAATTTTTTTGGCGCCCGCAATGAAATAATGAAAAAATGATGATTTATTATATGTACTTTTTAGTATTTAGTACAAATAATTATAATACAATCATTAAATAACATAAATACAAGTAACACTATGCGTCAAAATCAGAACACGACAGTTCATTATATTTTGTTATAGATTTAGGGTCTCTTAACATGAAAATCACCCTTGACTTTGGACCACATTTGACTATGACGTTTTCGGTATGAACAAAACGTTATTTTTCAATAATTTGTTTTATTAATTTTGCAACAATGTATTTGCGTAATCATCACAAAGTTTGACGATTCTTGCATTACATGAAGAAAAGTAACAGGTGTTTTCCGGCACTGATACGTAAGGACTTCCTGGTCGATTTATAAAAGTTAATCAAAGTATCTTTTGCAAAAGGTAAAAACAATTATTTATGTTTTTGAAAATATAAGTGAATTTCAATAAAACTATATATAAACTTAACAAATTTAAAAAAAGAAGCCTAGAGCATTTGGGATACATTTGACATTTTTGATTGGGGTACTTTTGACAAATGTTAGTTGTAAGAGTACAAAGATCGAGTAACATCGAGATGTTGCCAATTCATTTAAAAATTTTTTAATGTATTTCTAGATTGGTTTTAATAAAAAAGGTGTTTCAAACAACAGAAATAGGACTTTCATTAGCCGAAGAAATAAAAGGACATGAAGAGAACTGAACGTTGCAACGTTGCAACGCGTTGGTTAACGAATGGAGAATGAAAGTCTAAAGATAATAGTAACTTTAGTAACAACTACAGCTTTGATTCTTTTGGGTTGTTCAGTGATGCTTGTCTAATTGTTTCCCAAGTATTCAGCCTCTTCACTTTTAAATTATTTTTTCCGTAGAGCATCAACATCAGTGGAATTCCCAAACGCGTTAAAGAAACTTATGGTTATCGTTAACTGGCCCTTAACTACCTAACCTGTTAATTCGTATCCATAACATCTTTGCTAGCAATGTTTATTCCTTACTTTGACAGTCCGTTAAAGATAACTGTTGCTTGCTAAATTACTCGCTAACTGAAAAAATAAAGTTTATATATTTTTATTTCAATTGAGTGAATTTTACTATATTTAATTTTGACATTAATTGTATCGAACTGATCATGTTACATTCGATATTTCAACTCTATTCTACTCTTACAAACACGAACTAAAGATATATTGAATTTTTGTATGAATAAGGCTGGTCTTTCGATTTCTTATAATATAAATAAAATTGGCCATTTCAGCCCTTGAAAGGACTTTGACCGAGCTTCTTATGATCAATTGTGTTGTGTGTGTTATTGAATGTTTGCACACAATTGATCGAGAACTGGACCTACATGTTTTAAACCGACTCCAAACGGCTAAAGCTCATGTTCTCAAGAAGCCTTACATGGCATTTATTTACTCTCTGAGGTTTACCATTGTCTGCAGAGAGGTGGTGACCGATCAGAAAAATTTTTTTATTGAAAAAACTTTTCGACGCGACTGGGGATCGAACTCGGGCTCCGAGCATGCGAAGCCACACACTTAACCTGCATGCCACGGTCACCACTAATCAACAATTATAGGGAATACAAAATTTTTAGAATCGGTCATCAATTTTTGGAGCAATAACACTTTAAAAAGAAAGTTGTATAATCTACCCCAGCATACCCTATGTGTTCAGTTTTATGTGAACTCAAATCTTCATACAAAAAACTATAGTTGTGAAATATGTGTGAAATTTTTCACATGTTCGTCAAAATATTACTCTGTTCCGCTGTGAAAAAAACTCGCAACATTTTTCAACGACAATTTAATGCCTATTTATTTTTATTTTGAAGTGAAAAGTGGCAGTTGTCGTAAATTTTTAATTTTCATATATTTATATTTTTCTATTTTGAGAAGTAAAGCATGACTTTCTCAAATTTTTCAATTTCTTCGCAACAAAATATTTGTGAGAATTTTCACGCAACAAAAAAATAAATGTTGCGAGCGAAATTTCACGCAAACGGACGGAGTACTAGGATTTACGTGTTTTTTAAAGATTTTATAAGATTTATAAGATTTTTTAAAGTTTTTCTCGCTTTTTTCAAATATAGCCGCATATATTTTAATATATCTTGTAAACTTCATGTTTAATTTTAATAATAACGCCTATCAAATTTAGCCTAATAAAATTTCTAATTTTCTTCATGTTTTACCATTTGATTTTAAATTTTCAAATTTTTTAGTGGAGAATATAAGCTATCGCCGAAAGAAATACGCGCAAAAATACGGTCAGGAGATGAATATGAGTGAAGACGCCAAAATTCCACATTGTGCTGTATTATTTATTTGATTCAATTTTACACTGATTGATACATTGATACTGAAATAGTAATAAGTATTTGAAGTGCTACTCTCAGGTTTGGAAAAACATCTTCTCCATATACGAGATTATAAGGATAAGAACCTCTTATGGAATTTTAAATTCTATTTCTTTTCTACTACGAAGAAGCATATTGCAGTCACATATTTCGACATGAAGTTCTGTTCCATTTAAATCTGTATTATTAAACTCACCCAAATTTTTACAATTCTTTTCAAGATCGTTGTACGGATTATCCTTACTTAAAAATTCTCAACGTTCAGTAAATACCCAAATTTGGAATTAAGGTTCCTTAGTCGTGTAAATTGTGAACTAAATTCCTGTTGCAGACGATCAAGAACGCTTTTCATAAAGCGAGATTTTTCGCTTTCTGCGGTAAGGCCAACATCTCCAGTCAATTCTCCGTGCATTTGACGGCGACATTTTATACGGATTGTTGTATCGATTCCCCATTTTTATAAAGATTTTTAGTCTTTTCGATAACTTTTTCACAAATCTCGTTACGATTTCCTGCAAGTTCAATTGCCAATAATTTGAGATCATGGAACGCTTCTCTAAACTTCATTTTAGGACTTTGTAATCTGAGCTGCACACGATCAATTCTCTTAAAGAGTGCATGCCAGAAATGAACTAAAGTTATGATATTTAAATTCGGTTTAAGATAAAGATTGCAGCATTTCTGGTACCAGTGGCAGTATTTTAATCTGCTAATTTTTCTAATAGTTCTACGTATTCTTCCAGTCCATCGACAATAACGCTAACTGCTTGCGCTCTGGCGCTCCATCGTGTTACAGATTCACGTTTAACAGATATTTTAAAGCATTTTTTAACAATTTCCATCGTAATGTTGAACGTGAGAATTAGAGACGTATGTTATCAATTATTCCAAAACATGTTAAAACGATTGAATCTTGGTAAGCTGTAGTAACTCCTACTAAATTTAATGTGTGGTTATCACAATTTACAAATATGTATGTAGATATGTGATCTGACATAAGGGCTGCATTATTATAGCATTGTTCTCTACAGTTGGTTAACTTTATTAATTAAAACAAATTTTTTTGCAAAATTTTATGTCTTGAGAATGATTTGGCGTCCCTCTGCGAGTGGCGCCTGGGGCATGATATACCCCTGCCCCCCCTCGCTACGCCACTGCACTTATGCTTCTCCAATTGTTAAAGAATCCAACACCTTTAGGAATAAAAGATTATATTTCGGTGAACAGTGAATGTATAAAAAAAGAAAGAGCTTACGAAGATGATAAAGAAAAATATTTTAAAGAACAAGCAATAAGCAAAAAGATCAAAGAGAAAGACGATTTAAATTTTGAGGTTGAAGAAGAAGAATTAATTCACACTGTGTCAGTTAATTTAATATTAAATGAAAGTGCGTTAGTAGATACGTGTTCTTACTTACCTACTTAGATGGCGCTTACAACCGTTGGTCGGTTTTGGCCTGGTCTAGGAATTTGCACCAGCCTCTTTTGTCGTGCGCTTGCTGGTGCCAGTTGGAAACTTCAAGCGTTGTCAGGTTATCCAATGGCTGGTCCTTCCAACGGAGATGCGGTCTTCCTCTTCTGCGTTGGCCACCGCTGGGTACCGAATCCAATAATTTTTTCGCTGGAGCTTCGTCGTTCATTCTCTCGACATGACCTAGCCAGCGAAGCCGTTTCCATTGAGTCAGATTGGACCATTGATCTTGCGAAGGATTTTTCTCTCGAACGGTCCCAAAGTCCTTTCATCAGAGCTTCTGAACGTCCAGGTTTGTGGTGCGTATAGTAGGACGGGCATGATAATTGACTTATAGAGCACCAGTTTTATTCGTCAAGAGAGAGCTCTGCTTCTCAATTGCCTACTGAGCCCAAAGGAACACCTGTTGGCAAGAGTTATCCTTCGTTTAATCTCAAAACTGATATCGTTGGCGGAGTTAATACTGGATCCCAGGTAAACAAAGTCCTTCACTACCTCAAAGGAGGTGTTGTCAACAGTGACGTGGTTTCCAAGACGCTGGGACTGTTTGTTTGTTGACACAAGATACTTCGTTTTATCTGCGTTCACTGCAAGACCCATTCGACTCGACTCTTTTTCTAGCCTGGAGAATGCTACACTGACTACGCGCATATTGTGGCCAATGATGTCGATATCATCTGCATACGCCAGCAGCATAACACTCTTATAGAAAATTGTGCCGCTGCGTCTCAGGTCAGCAGCTTGGATGATCTTTTCCATTACTATATTAAAGAAGTCGCACGATAAGGAATCACCTTGTCTGAAACCTCGCTTGGTATCGAACAGAAGGGAGAGGTCCTTCCCGATTTTCACTGCACTGCTGGTGTTGTTCAGTGTCATCCTGCAAAGACGTATTAGCTTCGTAGGAATACCAAATTCAGACATGATGGAGTATAGGTGACTCTTATTGGACTGTCGAAGGCGGCTTTGAAATCGACAAAAAGATGGTGTGTGTCGATTTGTTTTTCGAGGTCTTTTCCAAGATTTGTCGGAGCGTGAAGATCTGGTCAATGGTGGACTTTCCAGGTCTGAAGCCACACTGATAAGGTACAATCAGTTGGTTAACGATGAGCTTCAGTCTTTCACACAATACGCTTGACAGGACCTTATATTCGATATTAAAAAGCTAATCCCACGGTAGTTGGCGCAAATGGTGGGTTCGCCTTTCTTGTGTATTGGGCAGAGCACACCAATCATCTGGAATGCATTCTTCCAACCATATTCTGCATAGGAGTCTGTGAATGCATTTAAACAGAACTTCGCCACCGGTCTTAAACAGCTCAGCCGGTAGACCATCGGCTCGTGCTGCTTTGTTGTTTTTAAGTCGAGCTATAGCTGTTAAGACCTCATAATAGTCGGGCAGCGGAACTTCAAAGCTGTCATCCATAATTGGGGTTTCCGGGATATCATCTCAAGTGGTGGGATTGTTGTCAGCGTCGCCATTTAAAAGACTAGAGAAGTGCTCCCTCCATAACATCAGTGTATTCTGGATATCTGTCACTAGATTCCCATTCTCATCCTTGCAGGAAGAGGCTCCGGTCTTAAAACTATCGGACAGGCGTCTTATTTTTTCGAAAAATTTTCGAGTCTCATTCCTGTCGCCATGCATCTCAATTTTCTCGCACTCAGGCATTTCCGCCTCTCGTTTTTTCGCCTGAAAATGCATCTCTCTTCCCTCCTCTTCTCTCGGTATCGCTCCATAACAGCACGCGTTACAACCGACTGCAGGGTGGCTTTGTAGGCGGTTCTTTCTCTGCAGTGGCGTCGCGACAAAGGGCGGTGGAAGCCTTTCACCTCTTTGGCAGCCGTACGCATAGAGTGGGATATGTGCGTCCACTGTGCGCTAATATCATCGATCGGAGGAGTGCTTTCTTGAAGCAGGAGTGAGACTCGAGTAGTGAAGGTTTCGGCCATCCGTTTTGACTGCAGCTTGTCGACATCCAGCTTTCTTTTTGTAGGATTGCGAGCATTCTTAGCTGCGTACAGACGTGTGCGGATCTTGTCTGCGACAAGATAATGATCCGAGTCTATGTGAGCACCACGGATCGTGCGTACGTCTTGTACACTGGAAGAGTGCCTTCCGTCAATCAAAACGTGATCAATTTGGTTGCATGTTTTTTGATCAGGGGACAGCCAGGTGGCCTTATGAATATTGAGATGCTTGAATGTAGTGCTACTAACGACCATGTTTCGTGCTGCGGCGAAGTCAATCAACCTCATTCCGTTATCGGATGTGTTGTCGTCGACTGTTGGACCAAATATGTGTTTTCAAGGCGCTCGTAAAAACTTTCTTTGGTCTCGTCATCATTTTCTTCTATCGGAGCGTGCGCACATATTAGGCTAATGTTAAAAAATTTTTATTTGAATCAGATTATGGCAAGTCGTTCGTTCACAGGAGTGAATCGCAGGACATGATGCTGTATTCTCTTTCGTGTACTGAGGGAAAAATTGAGTCTTTCTGTGAGTCTGATCCTGATTCTGAAAGCAAGTGAAATGGAAATAAAAGAGACAGTGACAAGCACTGATAAAATACTAATGTCTATTAGTAAACAAGAGCATGAATCTCCTTTTGAAAGAATTGCAATCCAGAGCGAAAATTAGATGGTAAATTTTCTGGACTTGGAATTGTTTATTTGTGCAAAAAATTGTGTATTATAACCACCAATTAAATTAGCACCAAACAAAGATCTGCGAAGCGAAGAAAGTAATAAGTTATGGAAGTTTATTGATGCAAATTATGTCCATTCTAGCATAGAGCCCATTCCGACAGATAATGCCATGAAGATACGACTAACGAACGATGTACCAATATATTGTGCTCCTCGCCGCTTATCATTTTATGAGCGGTCAGAAGTGCAAAAAATTGTTGAAAATTTAACTTATATAGGCTATGTACAGCCAAGTAATTCCCCATTTACCTCTGCAATTGTCTTTGTAAAAAAGAAAAATGGTGAACTAAGGTTGTGTGTCGACTACCGGGCATTGAATAAGCTAACAATAAGAGATAATTTCCCACTGCCGTTGATTGAAGACTGTCTGGTATATTTTGCGAACAATAAGTTTTTTTACTGCACAAGACCTGAAAAATGGTTTTCACCATATTAAAATGCATGAAGACTCTGTCATATTTACAACTTTTGTAACTCCATTTGGACAATTCGAGTATAAACATGCCTTTCGGATTAAAGAATGCTCCAGCAGTTCCATTTTAAAAGATACATTTATTTAAAACTTAAGCCACTTATCGATAGCAAATTAATTGTTGTCTATTTATATGACATTTGTTTAGCCACTGAGAGTTTTTGTTGAAGTACTTTACTGAAAACACTTTGACAAAATAAATCAGTTGTTCATTGAAATAATTTTATTTATTTTGTGTGTGAAAATTTTTATTTTTCATTCGCTTCAAATATTCTGTTCAATAAAGATTTAAATTAAACTCGTCTCTTTTATTTACAACAAGGGTTATGGGCCCAGGAGACAATTTGTAGAGCTTCTTGTTATTATTAATTGTTCCTGCAGGATTCAAGATTCTTATTTTCTCTGAGGAAATGGCATCTTTGTACGCTATTGAGAAATTGGAAGAGTCCAATTATGACGGCTGGAAAATTCATATACGTAGCGTTCTAATACACGTAGATCTTTGGGGCTACGTATGTGGATCCATTGAAAAGCCAACGGATGAAATTCAATGTGCTGAGTGGACCAACAAGGATCAAAAGGCTCTTTCGACAATTTTACTGAGCATGAAGAGAACACAACTTAATTTGGTTAAGAATTGTGTTACATCGAGAGACGCATGGATTCAGCTGGAGAAGAAATTTCAACCTCGTGGACCGGCAAGGAAGGTTATGCTTTTCCGAAGAATTTTGGCTGCAAGAATGATCTCGGGCCAAAGTATGTCCGATCACCTGGCGCAGTTCAATGACGTTGTTGAAAAGCTTGTGGAGGTTGACATTATCATTCCAGATGAGTTGTTAGCAATTATTTTGCTTAACAGTTTACCGGAGGATTTCGAAAGCTTTGTCGTCGCAATGGAATCGCGTGATGAATTACCCTCATTAGATGCGCTGAAGAATAAGTTGCAAGAAGAATATGAGCGACGAAGTGGGAAACTAGAAGCAGATAAGAATCACAATCAAGCATTTATGTCCACAGCTTATCAGGATAAACGTAGGAGCACGGTTAAGAAGAACCAGAAGGGTAGCGTCGATGGCAGGAGACAGGAGCTGAAGTGCTTCAAGTGCGGGCAGGTAGGTCATTTTGCTCGTGAGTGTTTAAAGAAGCGTACAGGGATCAGTGCAATGTTGCATGGCATGCAGGCAAAGAACTTGCGGCAAAATGCATGGATTTTTGACAGCGGATCAACGAGTCATATGTGTCGCGATGAAAAGATGTTTGTGACCATGAAGAAGCATGTTGAGATAATCGATTTAGCAGCAGAGTTTACGATCAACTCCATAGGCATTGGGAATGTCGAGCTTAGAACCACAGCTGGCGAAGTTGTCTTGTTGGAGGAGGTTCTTTTAGTGCCAAAGTTGAAATTTAATTTCATTTCAATTAACAAAATCATAGATAAGAAGCAGATGGTAGTTTTCAAGAACAATACAGTGCAAGTTATGAATGGTGAGAACGATGTAGTGCTTTTTGGAGTAAAAGAGGGCCAACTTTTTACATGTTACAGCAAGGAGGATACAGAAATTGAAAGTATGTGTTCTTTTGCCTTAAAAACTGATGATTTTATGCTATGGCACAAGCGATTAGGCCATCTGAATGCTCAAAGCATGGCTGAATTGACCAAGAATGAGATGGTACGAGGCATAAGCTGCAAGAACGCACCCCAAAATTTTTCTTGTGATACATGTCTTAAGGCGAAGATATGTGTGCAGCCATTTCCCAAAACAGCAAGTTATCGAAGCAAAGAAGTTCTTGAATTAGTGCTCACTGATGTCTGCGGCCCCATGAGGGTTTCGTCCTGTGGTGGCGCTAAATATTTTGTTCTATTTATAGACGATTTTTCGAGGATGACCTTCTTATACTTTCTCAAGAACAAAGGAGAAGTATTCAACGCATATCAAAGTTTCGTTGCCATGGTTGAAAGACAGACGTCGAAGAAGTTGAAGATTCTGCGAAGCGACAATGGTCGAGAGTATTTGTCGTCGGAATTTGCGATTACCTTGGAAACATTGGGTATCAGGCGACAGTTTTCGGTGGAGTACACGCCGCAGCAAAATGGCGTGGCCGAACGTGCGAATAGAACGATTGTCGAGATGGCGCGTTGCATGTTAATTGGATCCGGATTGGATGAGGGCCTTTGGGCTGAAGCGATCGATACAGCAGTTTACCTAAGAAACCGATGCTATTCGAGATCGTTGGACGGAAAAACTCCTGTTGAGAAATACAGTGGTGTTAAACCGACCGTTTCCCATTTGAAAATTTTTGGGTGTAAGGCTATAATGCTGGATAAACGTCCTGGTAAGTCAAAATTCCAGGCAAGAGGGGTCGAATGCGTTTTAACAGGATATTGTGCGGAGTCCAAAGCATATCGACTGTATAATACAAGGACTAAGACGTTGCACAAGAGCCGCGATGTGAAGTTCATAGAAGATTCGGAGCAGAATATATCGCAGTGTGAGTACAACATATTTTTGCAGAAGTTCAAAGATGAAGAAACTGTACAAGAGTGCAAGGTCTTTGATGCAGGTGATTTGGTTAAAAACAATGAACTTGTGGAAGGAGCAGTGGTGGCATCATCTGGATATGAAAGCTCGTGTGATCCTGTCCAAGATGAAGAAAACTATAAAGTTTTGAGGTCAGGAAGAAGAATATTCAATAATTTATTGTAAGCTGAGACCGATAATCCTGTTTCGGTTAAGGATGTAATGGTAAGAAGTGATCGAGCGAATTGGATAAATTCGATGAAAGCGGAATATGATTCACTTATGTCAAACAAGACATGGGTTTTAGTTGAAAAACCAGAGAACGTTCCTGTCGTAAAATGCAAGTGGGTTTTTACGATAAAAAAGGATAAAAATGGGCGTCTTGAGAAGTACAAATCCAGGTTAGTAGCGAAAGGATGCAGCCAAAAATACGGGATAAACTACACGGAAACTTTTTCCCCGGTCACTCGTTACTCAACAATAAGAATTATATTGGCATTGGCTGTGGAGTTCAAAATGTTTATACATCAACTTGATGTGACGACAGCGTACTTGAACGGCGATCTTGATGCGGAAATCTACATGGAGCAGCCTGAAGGTTTTGAAGATGAGAGATATCCAAACAAGGTTTGCAAGCTGCAAAAGTTGCTTTACGGGCTGAAGCAGTCCGGACGCAAGTGGAACGAAAAATTGGATGGAATCCTTAAAGAAATTGGTTTCATTCGAAGCAATGGGGACCATTGCGCTTAAACAAAGAATTCTTCTGACGGGTATGTAATAATTGTCGTTTATGTGGACGACATTTTGCTGGCTTGTTCTAAGTTGGAGTCGGTGAATCTCGTGAAAGAAGAATTAGCCTCGAGATTGGAAATCGTGGACAAGGGTCCAGTGAATTATTTTGTGGGGATGGAAGTGGAAAGAAAAGAATCCACTGGTCCATTGAAGTTATCGCAGAGAAAAATGATTGCTGAGTTGCTCGAAGAACACAACATGAAGGATTGTAAGAAATGCAGCACTCCTTTGGATCCTGGCATGCAGTTGAAAAATTGTGAGGATTGTACGAGCTGTGAGAAATTGGATGTCACCAAATATCAATCGTTGATTAGGTCATTAATGTACATCGGAATATGTACGCGACCGGACATTCTACACTCCGTCAGCAAATTGGCTCAGTTCAATAAGAATCCACACCAGGAACACTTAGCTGGAGCTAAGCACATTTTGAGGTATTTGTCTAATACTTTAGATTTTGCTCTTCATTACAGACCAACGGGTAAGCCACTTCTGGGTTTTTCTGATTCTGATTGGGCTGGTAGCTGCGATGATCGGAAGTCATATACCGGTTTTGTTTTCATGTTAGCTGGAGCAGCAATCAGTTTCGAGTCGAAAAAGCAGCCAACTGTAGCATTAAGCAGCACAGAAGCGGAATATATGGCTATTTCAGCGGCAACAAAGGAAGTCATATATCTTCGAAGTTTGATTCAAGAACTTGGTTTTGAACAGATGGTGAAAAATTCAACAACTTTGTTCGGAGACAATATTGGCGCTCAACAACTTGTCAGAAATCCAGTATTTCATTCAAGAAGCAAGCATATTGACATTCGGGTACACCACGTTCGAGAGGTCTATCAGAAAGGACATATTGATTTAAAGTATGTACCATCTTCGGAGAATACCGCAGATATCTTGACCAAAATTTTACAGAAGTCAAAGCATAAGCAACTTTACCTCAAGCTTGGAATTGAAGAGCGTTTTCATTAAGGGCAGGTGTTGAATTACTTTACTGAAAACACTTTGACAAAATAAATCAGTTGTTCATTGAAATAATTTTATTTATTTTGTGTGTGAAAATTTTTATTTTTCATTCGCTTCAAATATTCTATTCAATAAAGATTTAAATTAAACTCGTCTCTTTTATTTACAACAGTTTTGAATCTCATCTAGATATGTTAGGTGAAGTGTTGAAGTTGTTGAAAGAAGCAGACTTAGAACTTAACTCACAAAAATGTCGTTTTACTTTTTTTGAATTTGGCTATTTACGGTTTAGTGTTAGTAAAAAAGGAATTACACCTAATAAGTCACATGTAGAAGTTATACGTGCTTACCCTGTTCCGGGAATGGTCAAGGATGTGCAGCACGCATTAGGTTTGTTTTCTTATTTTAAAAGATTTTTTCCGAATTTTTCAAGAGTGGCAAAACTCTTACAAAGCTGTTAAGAAAAGGCTGCATTGACATTTAAAGGATCAATTAGCTCAAGCGCCAATCTTAGCAATATATGACCCAAAAAGAGAAATCAAGTTGCGTTGTGATGCGAGCACTTACGGTTTTGGTGCAGCTCTTATGCAAAGGCAACACGACAGTAAGTTCCGTGTAATTCCCGTGCAACAACAGATAGTGAGACTAAATTGATAAGTTTTGAGCTGGAGACGTTGACAGTGGTGTATGCCTTAGAACGTTTCCACACGTTTCTTGACCGCATTCCATTCACGGCTATATCCGATTGCGAGGCACTTTCACAAACTTTAGGCAAAAAAGACGCTTATCCACGCATTGCAAAATGGGCACTTAGGTTGGAAAATTACAACAACAAAATAGGTCGAGTGAGCGAATGATACACGTTGACGCCTTAAGCAGGATTAATATGACGGCAGCTGTTGCCACAGAAGACCTTGATTTAATTATACAGGTGACACAATCTCGAGACGTCGAAATTCAAAAAATTAGGGAACGTTTGGAGGTAGAAGATGTTAAAGATTTTATGCTTAAAAATGGGCTCGTTTTCTGCATAGACCAAAACAAACGAAAACAATAGTGGTTCCTAAAGATTTAGAAGACAATATTATGCGACAGGCGGATGAAATGTGCGGCCACTTAGGAATAACGAAGTGTGCTAATAAAATAAACAAGCATTATTGGTTTCCAGATATGAACAAGAAGCTTAACAGCTTTATTCAGAACTGCCCTAAATGCATTTATTATTTAGGTGCCAATGGAAAAACCGAAAGAAATTTGCATAATATCCTAAAGGCCCCTAGACCCTTTGACATGCAGCACATCGACCATTTCGGGCCTCTGCCGTCCACTCAGTCCCGCCACAAGTATGTGTTTGCCGTCATAAACGCTTTTACCTAGTTTGTTAAGTTATATGCAGCAGATAGGTTTGTGAAGCCTTAGCGAAGTATTTCTCATATTATAGCTGCCCCCGTAGAATTATCAGTGACCGCGGAACGTGTTTTACTTCAGAAGAGTTTAAAAGCTTTATAGAGGCTCGAAGTATAAGTCATGTCAAGGCTACCGTAGTGTCGCCACAGTCGAATGGGCAAATTGAAAGAGTTAATTGGGTGTTAAAGGGTATGTTGGCTAAATTGACAGATTCAGTTAACCATGTAGATTGGCGGAAGAAGTTGGACGAAGTTTAATATGCAATAAATACTACAGATCATTCCTCGACAAAAGTTTCCCACAGTAAGCTTTTGTTTGGGACCAGCCAAAGAGGCAAAGTAGTAGATGAACTTACGGAACACTTAGGTGAGGTATACGGTGTAATTGGAAAATAAGATTTAGAAACTATAAGGGTGAATGCTTCAGAAGCACTGCAGCAGGCACAGACACACTGTATGAACTGTTTCCTTAAGCGACATGCTCCTGCTAGAATATTTAACGTTGGTGATTTTGTTGTAATCAAAAATGTCGATGTAACGATAGGTGTCAATAACAAATTCATTCCATAATATCGAGGGCCTTACGTAATTACGTAATTAATTATAATTAAAGAAAAGTTGGACAACGACAGATACGTAATATAAGGTATTGAAAAATTTCAAGTGACACAGTTACCATACCATGGGATTCTGGATTCGAGTAGGATACGAAAGAGGGTTGGATGAAGAACTTTTGATTGAAAAGTCAAGAGGGCCGAGATTGTAGTAATATCGTAATACAAGTATGCTTTGTATTTTAAGTTAAGAAATATTATAATTTTAACATAGCCTAAGTAACACGACCGTGTGAACATATGCTAACTTTTTGTAAGCTGGGGGACATTTTGTTTTAAGAAGTGACTAGACAAAACTTCCTAAAGAAATAAGGTGGCACAAAACGAAAAATAAAATCTATCTGAAATCAGAAGAAATTGCTGACATCTTTTAATTACAATGCATACAAATATTTATATCTACTGATGTCATACTTATTTTCGAGAAAAAAAAACATATACTGATTTTCCGCCATCAAGAGTTGGTATCATTACATATCTATACTATTATATTAAAATGAAACTCAAAGATTCGCTGTTTTGATCTTGTCGATTAGGATCTCCAGAACAACTGAACTAATTTGAATGAAATTTTCACTTTTCGAACAATATATAGGCCGGATCATTCTTATATGGATACAAAAAATGTCAACCGGTCGGGGTCTCAAAAGTTAGAGGAACTCATTAAAATGATTTCTGCATACTTTTTTTTCAAATCGGAGAAAAACCGCCGAAGCAATTTTCATTCTCCTGATGGTCCTTTTTGGTAAAAAAACATGTGTTTTGGTTGTAACTTTTTATTTTTCACAGAACGCATACCCACATCTTCTTAAATGTTAAATTTCTTACTCATACTAAAATTTTGACATAAAAAAATTGATAAAATTTTGTTTTATTGTAACTCTTATTGACCACCAAAAATTGAATGTTTTGCTATTTTTAAAAAGGCATTTTTTTAAAACCGCTGTAAAAGACACATTTTTTATTGGATTTACGTGGAATTGTTATTGTTGGGAAGGTATTAAGTTCTTCTTTCGTTCTGTGTATCGCTTTAATCAGAGATATTAGATTAAAAAAAAATGTATCGAAAACTGGACGATAAAGCAGTGAACAAATTAAATTAATTGTTTGTATGAATAAGAAATGTTTAATTTTATCAGATTTCTAAAGTCGATTTCTCACATTTTGTCAGCTTTCGCACACAGCTTTGATTAAAGCGATACACAGAAAGAAAGAAGAACTTAATACTTTTCCAACAATTACAATTCTACGTTAATCTAATAAAAATTGTGTCTTTTACAGCGGTTTTAAAAAAAAAGCCTTTTTAAAAATATCAAAAAATTCAATTTTTGGTGGTCAATAAGAGTTATAATGAAACATAATTTTTAAATTTTTTGTATATCAGAATATTGGTATATGTAAAAAATTTATTATTTAAGCAGATGTGGGCATGCGTTCTGTGAAAAATAAAAAGTTACAAGCAAAAACCATGTTTTTTTTACCAAAAAGGACCTTCAAGAGAATCAAAATTGCTTCTGCGGTTTTTCTCCGATTTGAAAAAAAAGTATGCAGAAATCATTTTAATGAGTTCCTCTTTCTTTTGAGACCCCGTCCGGCGGAACCTAAATTTCGATCCGGTCTACAATACATTTTTCTAGACGGTCATAGCATATTCAGAATTTTAAGTTATTAAAAAGCTAAGAAGTTTTTGGCCAATAATCTTACTTTAGTCAATATTTTCCATCAAATTAATCGCTTAATTACCATATGCTGCCTACACCTTAACAGCTAGGTGGGTATGATGTATGAGGAAATAAAAGATCTTGCCATTTCCAACAAAAAAGTCAGTGGTGACTTTTTCTCAGATCAATCTTTTTTTCGTAAAATTTATATTTTAGTTCAACATTTATTGATTTTCCTTCAAATTCTTGCAAGCAGGTCGATTGTTAATAGCTTCGACGGCTATCGTTATTTGCAGCGCACACATTATTGCTTCAATTTTGCTGCAAAATGCTGCAACTGCTTTGTGCTGAAATCCAAACCAAGTCGAGAAACTAGAAGGAGATAATTTAGTTACTTACTTACTTACTTAGGTGGCCATGACAACAAGTTGGTCGGGTTACGACCAGGCACTCTCGCCAGGCGTCTCTGCTTTGCACGCGCCGTCTCCAATCTCTTTCACCAAGCGCGGTTAGGGCTTCCTCGGGCTGGTCAATCCATCGGAGGCATGGTCTTGCTCTTCGTCGACCCTCGGCTTTCACCTCAAAAACCTCTTTCGCTAGAGCTTCTTCATCCATACGAAAGACATGACCCAGCCAACGTGGTCGCTGAATTGTTACACGCTGGATTAAGTCAATGTCGTCGTAGAGTTCGTATAGGTCGCGGTTCATACGCGGTCAATCGAGAGAGAGCTCTGGAATTTAATTGCTTACTTAGCCCGTAATATCACCTATTAGCAATTGTTATTCTTCGCTTTATCTCCAGGCTGACATTGTTGTTGCTGTTAACGGCGGTGCTAAGGTATGTAAACTCCTTAACAACTTAAAAGTTATATTTGCGTGCTGTAACATGGGAACCTAGACGCCACGCTTCGCTATTTGCAGACAGCATATACTTTGTTTTGCCCTCGTTCACCGTCAAACCCACTTTGGCTGATACCTTTTCGATAGCGGTGAAAGCAGCCGTTACATCTCTCTTGTTTTTACCGATAATATCGATATCATCTCCATACGTAAGGGGCTGGACACCTTTGTAGAAAATGGTACCATTTTGATGTTCACCTGTCTTTCGTAGGATCCCTTCCATGATGAAATTGAAGAGATCGCATGAAAGTGGGTCGCCTTGTCTGAAACATTGTTCGGTATTAAAGGTTTTGGAGAGGACATTTTCTACCTTGATGGAGCTGGATGTATTGCTCAACGTCATCCTGCAGAGCCTTATCAACTTTGCAGGTATTAACATTGTTGCGTACAGGCAATCCCGAATCGGGCTATTGAACGCAGCTTTGTATTCAACAAAGAGATGATGGGTGTCGATTTAATTTTCGTGGGTTTTCTCCAGGATTTGGCGTAGTGTAAAAATCTGGTCTATGGTGGTCTTGCCAGGACGAAAGTCACACTGATAAGTTCCAATCAGTGTTTTGGTATGCGGCTTCAATCTTTCACACAATACGCTCGAAAGAACCTTGTATGCGATGGAAATAAGACTGATACCTCGGTAGTTGGCGCAGATTGTCGGGTCTCCTTTCTTAAGTATAGAACAAAGCACACTGGGATTCCAATCGTCGGGAATGCTTTCCGCTAGCCATATTTTGCTGATGAGTTGATGCATGCACCTTATCAATTCATCGCCGCCGGTTTTAAACACATAAGCAGCCAGACCGTCAGCACCTGGGGCTTTGTTGTTTTTGAGTCGCTGGATAGCAACTTTAACCTCGTCATGGCTAGGTGGTGGAATTTCTACCAATCATCGTCGATTGGTGGTGTCGGACTGCATTCTCCAAGGGCGGAATTGTTTGTATCGTCGCCTGCAATCAGATTGGAAAAATGCTGTCTCCATAATCTCAATGCCTACTGCTTATCTGTAACCAGATCACCATTCTCATCTCTACAAGCATTCATATTAGGGGCGGTTAATGCAAACTGTTTTCCCATATGGAGTGACCCACCTTAGTAGACATGCTACCCTACTAAACATTTTTGGGAATGAAGTCTTTCAAAAATGCAGAGATGAAGAAACCAACGATGTTTCTGCCCCGCACTCTCTAAAAGGCATCATAGCAATCTCGGTTTCTACATCTGCGATGAGCTTGATGACTTGTCAACGACAAGTTTCAGGCGCCTTACTAGCTTTATTAAAAGTACAATGTGGTTCCATCCGGATTGAAGGCCAAGTGTGCCGCGGTATCACAATCGACCAAACTGCTGCTGATGTATTTATTGTTAAAGCTGCGCCCCTAACAAACCTTACCTATTTTTTAAATTAGTAAGTAAAAGAAAAATCAAAGTGACGCTTTCAGGGAAAGAATGTGAAGAAAATAATCAGGAAAGAACAACTAAATAAACCTGTATGACAATGTTGCTTTCATGTCGAATTCGTATTCTAAATTCACTTTGGTTGTCATTAACATATCGCTGTTCACCTCGAACATGGCTTTGATGCTGAAACGCAATAATGCGAAAAACATTAAAGATAAGAGCGTTAATGATTTGAAATTATATATACTATGAATTATTAAATAATTAATTAGTAAATAATAAAACCTCTGAGTATGAGTTCGATTTGACAATGCTTTGAAAGAATGTTAGTTAATAAGTTGTTCTACTTCTAAGGAGTTTTTAAATGTCAGTTATGTTAGTTTAAGAGAGCATATTACAGACAAAATTTTAAGAATTTTTTTAAAACAAAAACATTAAAAGCAAGCCTTTTTTTGTTTTTTTGCTACAATTTCAAACTCAGATTTCGATGTTGGTTTACATATTTTTCGTAAGGAAAGTAAAACAAAGTTCAAAATATTCTTGTTAATAAATTAATTTTATTTCAAAGAAAAATAAAATACAAACATGTACAATACATTTAAACTATACAGTTTTTCACATGATGAATAAGTATTTGTTGTCAAATTGAGGGGAAATTTTATAAAATTTACAGAACATAAGTAATTATGCGCATCACCTTTGGATTCATCTTTTATGTAAGCTAAAGTTGCAGCTCTATAGTAGCCATTTTGTTCTTCATTAACTGTTGTAGATATGATAGAAAAAACACCGTCACCTCTATTTCTAAAAAGTGAAAATAAATCAGAAGAAAAAAAATAGATTAGAACCCAATAAAACTAAGAATTTATTAAAGTATGCAAAAACTTAATACCCAACTCTTACAGACAATTTACCAATTGAAATTTTCTGCCAGTATGTAATTCACCTCAACAAAATTTTTAATTTTTTCAAAATATCTTTGAAACTAAAGAGTAAGAACAAATTTTTTTTTTAAATTCAGGGTTTTTACAATCAGTTCAAATAAATATTTTCAAAATCCGGAGAATAAAAAAGTTTTATAAAAAGAATTCAGGCTATGCGATACAAGAATATAGTCTAATAACAAAAAAAAATGTTTTTTTCAGATATTTGCTTATAACTCCTAAACTGGAGCTGATAGAGAATAACTGACATCAGTTTTAAATCTATGTTCAAAATTCATCTAAAAATATTTATCGAGTATGCTGCAACTTTTGCAAAATTACATTTTCAATTTTATTCCCCTGTGTTATTTTTTTTCAGCATAATTGATAAACAAAATGCAACTAAATTTATCTTTTTCTATGTGTAAATTATCTTACAAACGTGCAACAAAAAACTCAAATTGGTTTTATATCATAATTACTATATATGATATAAATACATGATTTATATCATATATAGTGATTGGAGTTCCTGTAGAGAGTTTTATATCCTAGTTTAAAAAAAGCAATGATTTTTATGAAATACTAGCGATACCCGACGCGCGTTGCTAAGTCTACACACCACGTTTTCCAATGCTCGTGCCAATTTTCTGTTAGAAAGACATGGCCAAAAAGAAATTTTAAGCTGAGTTTCTGTGTTATGCGAGATATAGTACCAAATCTATTTGAAATAAAACATTCGAATTGTATGTGTGGTGCCACGCCCCATTCTCCAATCCTCGCTCAATTCTTCCAGTCGAAGGACACGTCTTAAAATTATATTCGCTATGAATTTCATAAATGTGTGACTTATATTTCGGAGGCTATACCTAACGGCTATTAAATGTTAACAATAGTGTCCGACCGATTATTCGGCTTCGGTAATCGACATAATCGGCCGATATTTGGACCTTCGGCATCGGCTTCGACTTCGACCGAGATAGCCGATTATTTTTGCCGAATGTTTTTGCTTTGCTAAACAGTTTTTTTTATAAGTTTTTAGAATTTTTTTGAATTATTCAGTGAACTCCGTTCATAATTCCACATTTGGAACATTTTCCATTGTTTGTTTTGTTTTTATCTCCTTTTCTGTTCTTTCATGAGTTGGTGTTCACTCGTTGAAAATTTTATTCAAATGATAAATCATTTCTTATGAATTGGTTCGTTTTTCATACCAAATTTCTTTACATTCGGTCCAGTCGTTCAGGCGTTATTGAGCTATATATATTTTATTACTTTAAGCGCCCTCTATCGAAAGTTTATAATATGAAAGTTTTCTATGCTTGGCGACACTTTCGGTACCTTCATGCAGAAGAAACAGAAGATTCTCAATAACATCGCGATTAGACGGTAGCTTTGTTAAGTTTGTGTTAATTTTCACGAAGCGAATTTTTTATGAATAGCAGATAGTTTGTTTATAGTATTGAAAATATTTTGTTCGCTTGTGTGTGAGGTTGTGTGCCTTCCTTTAGTTGCTGCTTTCCTCGTTAGATTATTTTTTTTTATGTAATAATTTGGCTAAACGGTCGACTGGCGATTTTGATAAAATTGTACGAAGATTCTTCTGACCTTGTTATACAATATAGACTTTTAGAAGTTATAAAAACTTTCGATAGAGGGCGCTTAAAGTAATAAAATATGTATGGCACAATAACGCCTGAACGACTGGCCCGAATGTAAAGAAATTTGGTATGCAAAACGAACCCAAACGAAGATGAACCGAAGGCCAAAAGCGAAAACGAACTTCACTAAAATTTTGATTCGCTGTAACTTTTTTTCCTACGAATGATATTTAATAGTTTCTTCACGAAAGTTTAATGATTTTTTATGAACTTTTGTTATATTAAAAAAATTTAAAGTTTTGGGGGTGCTTGTGTAATAATTGAGACCTATCAAAAGATATACTTCTTGTCACGATCGGGTTAAAACTGGTGAAGTAATACAAAAACACCATTTGGGGCAGATTTTGGGTTCATAAAAAAAATTTGTATTTTTCTGAAATCCTCTGAACATAAGCTTTCATATAAGGGCGGTAAATGCATGTAATAAAATACACGATTTTTTAAATGCTATATCTTTTAAATGAACCATAAAAATCACTTTAATTTTTATATCATCCAAATCTTCTTATAACGTAGTCTATGTAACATTAATTTCAAATTTTTCACCCGTGCCCATTGGAGATATTTGACCCCAAAGTTGGGGCAAATTTGAGATTTTTTATTTTTCAAAGCGATGTAACCTAAAAAGTTTATGATCTTGTCACTTTTAAAAATTTATATTTTAAGTTCTTACTAAGACGTACTTATACCAAAAAAATGACTTGCCACTAACTTCTTTATATTAAAATTTTTTTCAAAGTTACCAAAAATTACGATTATTTTCGTAAACTTTAACGTTTTTTTTTTTAATTATGTAATATCCCAATTAATTTTTCTGATATGCAAGATAATAGCCTAAGGTATAATTAATATTATGTTTATTCATTTATTACTGTATGTTTATAATAAATGAAATTTTTTAAAATGGTTGACCGACCGAATTTGCTATTTTGTGATCAATCTCGGCGGAATGACCCAGTTAGTATCAATTAGTAGCTTTTCTCGACTGGGTCGAAAATTGATAACAGTTTTTTTCTACGTTAACCTGACGTCAATAAATCAATTACAGAAACATCCGAATTTCGTAGAAAAACTCTTACATTTACATTTAAATGAATATATAAAAAAGCATAGAATAAATTTTTATAATTTTTTTTACTTTAACTTTTGACCGATTATTTACATTTTGCCGAAGAATCGGCTTCGGGTTCGGCAAAAATTCACATTCGGTCGGACACTAAAAAAAAAAACAAAAAAAACAAATTGGCCATTTCAGCTCTTGAAAGGACTTTGACCGAGCTTCTTATGATCAATTGTCTTGTGTGTGTTATTAAATGTTTGCACACAATTGACCGAGAACTGGACCTACATGTTTTATGCCGACTCCGAACGGCTCATATTCTCAAGAAGCTTTACATGGCATTATTTACTCTCTGAGGTTTGCCATTGTCTGCAGAGAGGTGGTGACCGATCAGAAAAATTTTTTATTGAAAAAAACTTTTCGCCGCGGCTGGGGATCGAATCAAAAATACAAATTTGTCCTTTTTTTAAAGACGGTTTAATACTCTACATACATACGTAATTTAGTTTGGTTCGGAGAATTTAAAAGAAGAGCTAATTTTTTTCAGTTGTTGCACAAGTGATAATAATGTAGAAATAATTTTCCAAGATGAAAAAATTATATCTAGTGATAGCGGCGATACGATTGAAGTCCTCCGCAAACGTCTGCGTTTATTGTCAGAGAGTGACACTGAATAATGTTAACTAGTATCGCCTGTGGTCGAAATTCTACCAATTTTCTGTTTTTCTATTTATAATTATGAAAAATAGTTGGTGCACTCCTTCTCCGCACTCTGATTAAATTAAAAAATTATCAAAATCGGTTGAGAGACACGGAAGAAAATGGTTCTTAACTGTTTTCCTTACGCCTTTTTATAAGTAAATGTTATTTTAACTTTTTTTATATTAATGAATTTTTGATGTTATGTTCTTTTCAAATCATTATCTTTTTACAAATGTACTTAATATATAAATATAATGAATTAAAATGTGAAAGCAGGAAAAGTTAACATATAATTAAATTTTGACAACAATTTTTTAATATATTTAAGCTATTCACAGTTTAAGCGTATATTAACAAAGCGTTTTTATAGCATTTGTTATTTCTGAAACTGTGAGCACCTCAGTATTCAATAATTATGCAACGCTGTGACGTTTATCTTTAGTGCTCCACTACGTTAAAACTCTTTGGAGGGGAATTTTTATTATCTGTGGGGATTATTACAGTATCTGAAATATAAGGAATTCAATGCAAAACATTAAGTTTATTCACTCCTATTTCTTAATAAATTGTAAGCGAAGTTGAGGTCTTATCCTTAAAACCACCCTGCCATTCAATATAATAAAACAATATATTTTTATAATTTAAACAAAATTAGTGATATTTTGCTCAAATGCTGTGGCACCACTGTCTTATTTTCTATCTGACAGAACATTTTACACGAAGTTGGCAACTGTAGACGGCTTAAAAATGCGAGGCTCAAAAAATACGTTCAAGGGCCAAAGTTTGTGTTAAAATAACCAATCGGAAATATAACAGACCTGCGTATTTAAACTGTGAACAGGCTTATTAATTTTACTTGTAACCCATTTAAGTCAGGTACCCGAACGCGTTGGCATTTTCTACTGAAATTTTCAGGCTTTGTTGTTGTTGGTCAAATTAAGAAAATTCCAGAGTTTCAGAATTTTCCGGCTACAAGCTGGTCGAAAAATCGACCAATGGCCCAATGTGTACACAAAAATTTAAAAATTTTGAATAAATTATTTTAGCTTTAAATTGAGCATAATATGCCTTGATAGTTTTCCTGTGAAGTTTGGTACCGACAGAACATTGGGCGTGGCACCTTCCATGCAATTGTAATTTTCGATATCGAATAGCTTTGGAATTACATATTTTACAGCTACAAAATTCGATATTCAAGCTCAATTTACACGTATTGTTTCAATGGTAATATTTAATAGGCGTTAGACAAGGGACGTGGGACTTTTTTAACATTCAAACTTTTCGGTAAAAATTTCGAAATATAAGTCACACATCAAAGAATTCGAAACAAATATAATATTTATTATACAATTCAAATGTTTAACATCGAATAGCTTAGTACAAATGTCGCATTACATTGAAACTCAGTATAAAGTTACTTATTGGTCATATCTTCTACCAGAAAATTGGCACGGGCATTAGGAAATGGGATGTGTAGGAGTATTAACGTAGGGTATAGCTAGTATAAAATTAGTAAGTTGTTTCTTACATTTATTTATTTATTGGGCATACTTTTTATGACTTTGATATTCATATAATGATATTGTGCAAAACATTTTGTGTGCAAATGTAAATAGCATTTTTTGCATATAAAGTATATCTAAATGGAACACTGAGAAAACAAAAAAAAGTAAAACGCACATTTTAAAAATGGTAAGTAAAATGTTTATTTTAAAAACATTCTACGCCATGCAAAAATGAAAATCCTTCCTTTAAAATAAAAAAGTAAAATGAAGCGTTTTAAAAACAAAAACGAACGTTTTACTATGATATAATTAAGCTATAATGAATATTTTCAAAATATTCTACGTCATACATAAATGAGAACGCATATTTTAAAGTACAAAAGTAAAACGAAACGTTTAAGAAACAACAAAGAACGTTTAACAATGATAAAGTAGTCTAAAATTAATATTTTTAAAAACATTTTACGCCATGAACAAATAAAAACGCACATTTTAAAATACAAAAGTAGCAGGAAACGTTTTAAAAACAGCAATGAATATTTTAACAAGAATTTAAAAAAAAAATGCATGTTTCTGTCAAGTTCTTCTGTCTCTATATAAGCTGAGTAGTGTTAAATATGTTTTGCTACAGTTAACGTATCGTTGCCAATAGCTCAGTGGAAGTGTGCTAGACTGGCATGCAGAGGACGTCGGTTCGCATCCTGACTGTGTATGTATCAAAAGTATTATTTTAATTATTTAAATTCTAATTTTAATTGTTTTATTAACTCACTAGTCAGAAAAAAATCCTCGAAATAAGTTCACGGTTACAATCTTAAAAACAATCAATCAAAATTTATCAAAAATAAATGTGTTTTAAATAAAAACAAATTCCTGCAGGTTTCGTCAGCGATTCAACCCTGGACGGTTGAGTATTAAACTCGACCGATACTAAGCTCGGCTTAACTGGAACTTATTATAAGATGTTTAAATTTCATATAGTGCGTGTAGGCAATGGAGGCAATTAAAAGCTCTATTAAAAATGTTCATTTTAAAACAGGCATGCGCAAAAGGCCGCCCATGGGCGGATAGCTTTCACATGAATGCGACAGCTTTCAGTCAAAAAAGCTTTGCAGTCGAGAATCGGACTGTTACACTGAATATTTATTCACATTCGTGCTATCTGTAATTCTTTTAACAAAAAATGAAAATGTATGCAGTTTATTTAATATAATGAATGTATTTAATTCTTTTAATGTTTATCAAAAAAATGTGTGTATGTTTTGTGTGTGAGGCGGTGGTGTGTTTCACGTTTGTATGAGACAAGTGCTGCTGGGCGCTGTAAGTCGGTAACTGATTTAGTTTATTCTTTTCTTGTTCTCATAGACTCGCTGTCGTTGAGTGCATCCAAGAGAAAAAGCGGTCAGGTAGCGAAGTAGCATATTATCTGCTAAATGCACTCATTGTCTCTTTAACAACTACAGTGGGCCCTCGTTAACACTCCTCCCCCCGTGAATTCCTTGGGGATTCACTTTCCATGGCTAAGGTGGCTAACCTTGAGGTGGGACGTCGAAAAACTCCAGTCGCGTACGCACTTCTGCGAATCTTATATGGCCATCTTTCGCTGGGAATACCTTTGTTATAATACCTTTCTGCCAGTGGTTGCGTGGTTGACTGAGCTCACATACTATGACCAGGTCGTCGATCTTAAGCGGCTCCGTCTGCTCATGCCACTTTGGTCGTCGAAGCAACTGCGGAAGGTATTCAACAGTCCAACGCTTCCATAGCCGATTTTTCAAATTTTGAGCGATTCGCCACTGTTTCCTCAGGCAAATCGCAGTCTCTTCTGGATGTGGAGTCTGTGTCGCATTAACGCAGCCTATCAAAAAGTGGTTGGGCGTTAGGGGCTCATCATCTGCGGAAGACAGAGGAATGTCGGTGAGCGGTCTTGCATTGATTATACCTTCGGCCTCAATCAGCACACTTCGTAGCGTCTCCAAGCGCGGTGCTTCTTCCCTTAACACTTTGTGTAATAAATTTTTTATTATCCTTATTAGGCGCTCCCAGCACCCACAGATCACGTTGCACACCAATGAAGTTGGTACCGTTATCGCTTCTAATCTTCGATGGGACCCCGCGGCGATTGATGAAGTTGCGTAGGCACAAGATGAACGCATCAGTTGATAGGCTGTCAGCCAGCTCCAAATGTGCAGCCCTTGTGGTGAGGCACGTAAAGATAACACCCCACCGCTTCTCTCTGCGTCGACCAACAGCAACATTGAGTGGGCCAAAAAGATCCACTCCGGTGTAGGTAAACGGCCGTACGTATGGTGTCACCCGGTCGGCTGGTAGTTGACCCATAAGAGGGGGTGTAGGTCTTGCGCTGGTGATTTTGCATTCTTCACATTCTCGCTGTATAGCCTTGAGCACCGACTTTACATGTGGCACCCAGAACTTTTGTCTGATCTCGTTGATTGTCAGTGCCGTGTTTTGATGGTGCATCATGACATGGTAATAGCGCACAATCAGCGTGGTGACATGATGTTTCTGCGGCAGTATGATTGGTCGCCGGGCAGTAAACGGCAAACAGACGGCTTCATCTAGGCGTCCACTGACTCTCAAGAGACCATCCTCCTCCAAGTATGGCGATAACGAATATAGCGAATTATTCTTGTTGATGGCACGACCTTGTCGCAGCATGGCGATTTCTTCAGCATATCCGTCTTGTGGTAGATACAATAACGGTTGAGTGACACGTTGAAGCTCTTCATTGGTTATCTTCCTAGCATAGTTTTTGTTGAAATACTTATTCATTTCCGCTCGATATCTCGCTGCAAAGTCTGGGTCACGCTGCATCTTCTTTTCGATGCCCAGCAGGCGGTCTTTTGCGCTTTCAAAGTTGTCAGGTAGATCTGGAGGAAAGCTTTTCCAAAGCAATCCGGTTTCATACATGTCGCCGACGAATTTGGTGGTGTCTTCCATGATTTTTCGAGCTGTTTTCTCCTCCTCAGGTTCCAGCGTTTCTGAATTGATCCCAAAATTTTCTGTGGCAAAGTATTCAGCAACTGTCGCATGTAGCTTGCTCATTGGATCCTGACGAATATGGAGCACCACTGGGCGTAAAAGATTGAGATGTTGTGTTGGGCCATATGCCACCCATCCCAGCTTTGTTTTTACCGCCACAGGATTATGATTGCCAGCCTCTAACAATTTTGAAGACACACCTAGGTGCACACAGTCAAGCCCCAGTAAAATTGATGGTCGAATACTTGTATAATCTTTCATTGGTAATGAATCGAAATGGCTGTAAAGCGACTTATTAAATGTTTGCTCTGGCAAATTTAAGTTTTTTACAGTTCTAATTTTTTTAATTGCGAACCGAGGAGATCCATTCTGCCCAGCTTTTTCAAGGCTGACCCTTGCAGACGATTCTGTTGTGACCTTTTCACCAAACCACTGCAGCATAAGAGGCTCCTCTTGTCCTTTCAGACCCAAAGTCTTAGCAACAGCGTCTTCTATAATTGAAATCGCAGAGCCCTCATCAAACATCGCGAATAGTTCTAATTGCCCTTTAGGCCCATATATTACTACTGGCAATATCTTAAACAGCCGTGAGTTTGCCGTTTGAGGTGTGTGGCAATTAAGCACCGGAACCTGTTAAGCCTTATCGATGTGCAGTAAACCATGATGACGTCGATTACAACCATTTACGCCGCAGACCCTCTTGATTTTGCACGACGTCGATCTATGCCCCTTGTGCAAGCACAAAAAGCACAGCTGTAGCTCCTTTACCTTTCTCCAACGAGCTTTTGCTGTGAGTTCTTGACCAAAAGTCTTGCAGTTTGCGATCGAATGGTTGGCTCCACACTGTAAGCAACCTGCACTTTCATTTCACGTAGCATCCTCGACGTGCAGCAACCTTCTTGGTGGTGCAGTGCCTTTTGCTGCTGCTGTTGGTGGCATCAAGCATACGATTTCGGACAATTCGCTTACCCATTCTGCGAAATCCTTTAGAGTTGGATACGGTTCTATTTTCGATGCGCGGCGTGCCCACTCAAACTGGTTGTTCTGCGTCAGCTTGCTCACTAGCGTCTCTAAGAGTGTAGGGTTTGCCAGATGTTGCTCGCTCTTCGTTGATTTCAAAATTGCTTCCATGTTTCGCACTTTGGTAGCGAACGCGACCACCTGTTCCATCTTGTGCTCGCTGATTACCGGAAAATGTTGCACCTTCACAAGTTGCGCTCTGATTAGCAAATCAGGCCTACCAAATCGAAACTCAAGCTCCTTCATTGCATTGGGTACGTCTTCTGGATAGATCAGTAGCGACGCCACTGTCTCTTTCGCCGCGCCGCAGAGGCATTTCTGCAGCCTCATGAGATTCTGTCGATTGTTGTATCTGAACGCTTCAGTGGAGTCCTTGAAGTTGGCGTAGAAGAGCGGCCACTCTTCTGGGCTCCCTGAAAATATAGGCAAATTATAAATTTTTTGATTTAATTGCAAGGGCACCAAATCTGTTGTTTCGGTCTCCGCATCTGGTGTTGGCGTGCGTCTCTCTTCTAATGGCAGCACTGTTCTGGAACCACTCGGCGCCTCCATTCTCTGGCGCAGCGTGACAATTTCTCGTTGGTTGTCTGCGCTGCTCTGCTTCAGATCCGCAATAGCTCCACTTAATGCATTTAGGCTCGCAATTAAATTGGCCATTTGATCCGCTGGTGGGACTGACTGTGATGCAGCTTCTGCACCCTCCATGACTGTGATGTTAAGCAAACTATCTTCGCTATCACTCTGTGAATTTTCGTTCACAATTGCTTGATTACTGCGCAGGTTGTATCTGCTTGGTGTTGACATTAATTCCAGAAAACAAATTCAATTTCGCTAGCCTTTAACCTCGTGACAAAAAACAAAATTCCTATCGGCTTTTGCAAGCGGTGTAATTTCTATGGCGAGCCTTCTAGAACAAATTTACCGTTTTTCTTGTCGCCCAAGTGGCGTGATCCAAATCAGAAAAAATAAAAAAAAAATGATCTAACGGCGACCTCACGACGACGCGTATATGTTGTTGTGAGTGCAGCTGCTGCGCGGCGGCGGCTCAACTCAACTTCTACACAAAAATTTTTCAGCACCTTTTGCGCTGCTTTCAACAATGTTAACTGTTGCTGCCACCGCTCCAAATCGGCGACTTGGCTTCGACCAAGTAAATGCCCTTCCAACGCCTTGTGCGCTGGCCTCAGCAATGTTGTCTCTGCTCCAAACACCGATGTCTCCGCCCTAGACTCTTCCAGCCTTTGTGCTGGCTTTAGCGAATTTGTGAATATTGCTCAAATCACAACTGTTTTACTTATCGCGGTCGAATTGCTCCCGACCCAGCAGCACAGAAAAACGTGAAAACGATGTAATTCTTTTAACAAAAAATGAAAATGTATGCAGTTTATTTAATATAATGAATGTATTTAATTCTTTTAATGTTTATCAAAAAAATGTGTGTATGTTTTGTGTGTGAGGCGGTGGTGTGTTTCACGTTTGTATGAGACAAGTGCTGCTGGGCGCTGTAAGTCGGCAACTGATTTAGTTTATTCTTTTCTTGTTCTCATAGACTCGCTGTCGTTGAGTGCATCCAAGAGAAAAAGCGGTCAGGTAGCGAAGTAGCATATTATCTGCTAAATGCACTCGTTGTCTCTTTAACAACTACAGTGGGCCCTCGTTAACACTATCAGAGCACACCATCAGTCGCTATGCAAATTTCATGTTGTAAGGTTGCGGTCGTTTGCTCTTGCGTTGCCTAATTATATACGTGAAGCTTTCATTCTTGCTTTTCTTCATTTTATTTGTTTGTCTGTAATAATTTGTTTGTTTTTTAATAAAAGGGATTCAATTAATTCGTAGAATTTTACTTTATTTTTAAACGAAGCTTGTAGTGTTCAATGCGTTAACGCAGTTACAAGCGACCGCAACCTTTCATCATTAAGTTCAAAAAGCGACTGAACGTATGTTGTGATTGTAACAATGAGCTAACTCGTGCTTTTCGTTCAGTGTTAGCTTGAAAAACAAAAGCTTTGCAATACAAACACAAAACTTTGTTTGTATTAGTTTGCGCACCCCTGTTTTTAAATCGTGTCGGGCAGCTTTGCACACTTGTGATTGTATAAGTCAGGTATGCGCAAAAGGCCGCCCATGGGCGGATAGCTTTCACATGCATACGACAGCTTTCAGTCAAAAAAGCTTTGTAGTCGAGACTCGGACTGTTACACTGAATATTTATTCGCATTCGTGCTATCACAGCACACGATCAGTCGCTATGTGAACTTCATGCTGTAAAGTTGCGGTCGCTAACTGCTATGTTGCCTTATTAAATACGACAGGCTATCATTCTTGCGTTTGTTCATTTTATTTGTTTGTCTGTTATAATTTGTTTGTTTTTAAATAAAACGGATTCAATTAATTCGTAGAATTTAACTTTATTTTTAAACGAAGCTTGTTGTGTTCAATACGTCAACGCAGTAGCAAGCGACCGCAACCAATCAGCATGAAGTTCGCACAGCGACTGAACGTATGCTGTGATTGTAACAATGAACAAACTCGTGCTTTTCGTTCAATGCTAACTTAAAAAACAAAAGCTTTGCAATACAAACACAAAACTTTGTATGTATTAGTTTGCGCACCCCTGATCTTAACTGTAACTGTGATATTGGCTTGTTTTTGTTTATTTAAGCATATTTATATTTAACAAGACATTGCAATTTCCATGCATTCAATTTCGAATTGCTGATAGCGTTTACCCACAATGACCAACACCATTTCCTACTGCGAATGTCAACGCGATAATTTGCGTTCCGATTGAAGTGTAAATCAACTCCACCCATATTGATATTATAGTTATATTCGTTTGAGTTATGGCGACGTACTTCTTTTTTGTACGATAATATCAAAGCCCAGACTTTATTGGCACAATGGAATCGTAGTTACTAGCATTTGTTACTTGGGTGGTGTTGTAACAACGCACGAAGTTGAGTTCATTCCTCTTGTCAAAAATGTTATCCCCACGTTTTGCTGGGTTTGTCAACGCAGCGCCTTATACCCGATTTGAACGTGTCCGATTGCAACCGAACGTTTGTACCGGTTGCATAAAATTTTCTCTCATTTAGCAAACAGAGCAATTGGTAAGAGGTAAAAAAGTTGTTGAAGATAACAGTGTATCTTTCCGAATGGTCAACGCCAAGTCCAATTCCCATGTTGTAAGCTTCAACTTTGCCAGTCTACGGTATAAAGAAAAACATGTACCAATCGCTTAAGCACCAGTATTTGAATCTAAAATGGATTAGTTTTTCTACAAACGTTTTACATGAATGTTTCCCAAAGTTGGGTACCATTTGTAAGTCAATTGACAATGCGGGCTTAAAAATTCCATAAAATGTATTACATGTGAAAATGTTTAAATAAAGTATACATATTGGGCCAGTGGTCGAAAAATCGACCACCAATATTCCAACAAAAGTAGCAAGTAGGTAAATTAACCTGAGATGTCCAAAACCAACTGGTTCTCATAATTTAGTCTTATCGCTGTCTGCTTACGTTAATAGTTTTATTATTCATTACATTCATTAGATTCTTTTTATTTTTTCAAAAATGGTCCAAAAAAGGTGTTTTTTTTAAACGCTTACCTGAGTAGGCAAAATGGAAAATTTGTAAATTGTTATTTTTTTCTGAATTTCCATTTAACTAAATTGTGTCTATGCGGAAAGAGCTCGAAAAAATTTTGAATAATTTTTCCAGAAAAAAATTTTAAAGGAAATAATTTTTCCAGAAAATTTAGAAGTGGTCGAAAAATCTACCAGCGGACTAATATGGGTTCAGCTGCTTTTTAGATCTGGAACCAATCTACTATTGTTCCATATACATAGTAACTTTTTTACATACATTTTCTTACACGGATTTTTTGGGAACCATTCTATAGTGTAAAAAGAGAATTAGGTGTTCACCAGAATCAGACGTTTTCAACAGTCAACCCAATCGGACGTATTTCAGTCAGTTCTGCAAGTTTATTTAGTTAAAATACTAAACCTGTCCTTTCACTCGCTCCCCGACCTAAATCTAATATTTACTAATATATAAAGCGCCTGTGACGTTGTTTGTTTGTTCACTTTCACGCGAAAACCACTGAACCAATTTCAACGATATAGATATCGTGATATAGATATCACATTTTGTTTTTTTTATCAAATTCTGATAGGATATCTTAAATTTGCCACTACTCCCCCTTTTGTTGCCAACAAATCAATAAAAACGCCATATTTCAGACGTTTTTAATCGTATGAGAATAACATTTGGTATATTGGTTCGTTTGGTTACTGTCGGCAACTGTTGAAAAAATGGGCGTGGTTGCACTATATATGTGCTCATGTTTAGAAATCATTATTATTCAGGATTTGTACATGTTTTGATATTGAAACTTCGTGTGTGTGCGCAAGAGTCCAAGTGGCGATCAAAAAACAACAAAATTGTCCATTTCAGCTCTTGAAATCGAGATTCTTCTGATCAAATTGTGTTGTATGCGTTATTAAATGTTTGTACACAATTGACCGAGAACTGAACCTACATATTTTATGCCGACTCCGAACGGCTAAAGTTCATGTTCTCAACAAGCTTTACATGGCATTTTTTACTCTCTGAGGTTTGCCATTGTCTACAGAGAGGTGGTGATCGATCAGAAAAAACTAGACTATTTTTGGTTAGGCTGCGTTAAGTTTCTTCTATAGAGAGAAAAACCAGTCACAATTGCAGCCCTGGAAACAACATTACAGGTGCCATTTGTGAGATACCAGCCGAAATGCTGAAAAAAGTATGCCAAAATTACATTACGGATGGACCGTTATGGTGAACGTTACTAACATGATGGACGGATACATGAAATTATCGTTAAAAGGTAATTAAAGGCATTGATGTATTGCCCCAAATAAATATTTTACTCGTTATGCAAATTTTTTGTTTGTTTTTTTCTATATTTAAAAACCAAACTCTTAAAAAATCACCCTTTATATCAATATGGAATAACGGAATCTTGTCCGTTGTCAAAATTTGATCTCTCCGCGAATAAAACGTGCTTGCAACGGCCGGACTAGAAAAAAAACGATCGGTTTTTCGCTATTTCAACATCTGTACGGTCAAAATGTCTTGCAAGCGCCTGTCGTACTGCAATTTTACGACTTGTTTCTTACATTTTGAGTTGAGTCTATCACCACTTAAATAACTGATGAAATATCCTCCAAAATCGTTATTTCATATCGTCATTTTCTTTTCCACATTCAAGCCACATGATAAGGAATAAAAATAACTCCGATTGGCTTCCGAAACTGGTGGAAAATATTTTTTAATTCATAATTTCCATTAGATTTTCAGATTTCTATTTCATGAAAATCCCTCTTTGGAAAAGTGTCGTGAAGACCTATCGTTAAAAAAGATATTATTTCGATAGAAGTCAGCATTTGCTTATTCATGCTTATTGATATAACTTTAATACATCTCTGGCCATAAACTGATGAACGGAAGAAAAATCAAACCAACATAATTTTTTTAATAAGCCCTTATATACTAAAATCGGATAATATTTTAAAATATACATATTTTATAAAAAGGATGAACAAGGACAATTTTAGAGGGTATTTCTCTAATTATTTGGGTGGCGAGGGACTCAACCGATTGTCCTAAACTCAGGCTTTATTATTTTGTCTTACTTTTGAATTAAGTTTTCACCAAATATTTCATCTGCCTTAGTGGTTCCATGCTAAAAGTTGAAACGACAACTCAAATCGAAGTATTGTCATTAACCCCGCAAGTGGACAGAATCATAACTTAACAAAAATTAAACAACAACTAGATATTATGAATCAACGAGAATAGAATTGAAAAATACATTTGGGGTTTTCGCTCATTTGATAAGTTGAGTGATTACTTTTTATGTGAATTACTTTGATTGAATTCTATTTTGGTTGGAACTACAATAATTTTGGGGGGTTTAAACCCCGGATCCCCCTTTAGTTGCGCTAATGTCCCCCTTTTAAGTTAAAACAGTTGACTATGGAAAGTTTTAACTCATTTCATTTAATGAACAATAGGTCTTTGTCGTTGTATTTATAATTGATTGCTGTATTGAAGAGAGAATAAAGAAGTTCAATCCCAAAAGAAATGTTCTTACCCGTTACGAATCCGTCAAAACAGTTTGTAGAACGGTAACATAAAGGGCAGTTTTTAAGTTGTTATCAATTCTTTTATATTAGTTTCAATGCATCAGGGTAATACAATTATGAATTTACTTGCTGTTACCAACGCCGTATTAACACACAGCGGGGCCTGGGGCTAAAATCGACACGGGACCTACTTAAGGAAAGAGCATTTAGCTTGGATATTTTGATAGACAAATTATATATGTAGCCAAAGTCAAACAATATTTGGTTTCATTAACTCTTCAATCGGTATTGTTACAAGCAATCGGTAGGCTATAAAAACATTCGAAAAAACATCGATCATGTCTGAGCCCACAATCCAATTAAGTTTTTTTAATGGAACTATTGTATTATTTCTGTTATTAATAATTTGAATCTCTCAGAGATCGAAAAAATCTTTCAGACTGAAGTTTCATATGCGGAATGAATAGATGTTATTCACAGAGTTATTCCATTTGAATATCATTTGTATATACTTCAACAAGGGATTTTACTCTCAATTCTCATTCTTCGTTTTCAATATCCATTAATTAACACAAGAATACAAATAGTTTTTTATGTGTCCATATGCTTCCCTTCCTCTTCTCAGTTCCATTGCTAGCTTATCAACTAAAACAAAGAAAGTTTCAATTTTGAATCTATAATTACCAGTCAAATTGATTTTTTCAGGTTCTTTGTTGCTGTTTTTCTAGATATTCTTCTCTCATAGTCTTGGCAGACAAATCGACTCAAGCAGTGTTGCCAGGTTAGGGGATTTCCCCCTAGATAAAGGGGTTTTTCAACTGTCCCTGTGTGGAACTGAAGCTTTTTCCAGTACCCAAAACGATAAATAAAAAACGAATTTTAGATAAACTGTTTATTTAGTTAAAAGAAATAGAAAAATTTTAAATTCAGATTACAAATATTGACAAGTGTTTTTTGTGCGTTGCTGACGGCGTTTGGTGTTGAAAGTTAAGAGCCAACTGTCTGCTCGAAACAAATTATTGTTTTGTCTAATCTAGTTCTACTTGCATTGAACTTCGAAGAGAGCGGTCGCGCCAAGGTTTCTGTTTTTTATGCACGCATTCTTGCATTGGCTGGTAATTAGCGGGACTTGATATGTGGTGTGATGCTGTGTAATGTTAATTGTTGTTGTTGAACTGACGAAAAAATTTGTTATTGAGTTGCAGCTGCAAACCAAAAACGGTAAGGTGAAGCGATTGTGTTTTTTTGTTTTTGTTTTATGCATAGGCCTCTGCATAAAATGACGATGTGCGGTACCTTCGATGAGAAGTGACGACGATTATGTGTGTGTGTTTGTATTTTAAGTTTTTATTCTTGCTAGCGATGACAACGAAATCAGAAAAAATCGATAATTTTTGCTAAGTCCGATACATCCTCCCCCCTTGAAAGTGATCCTTTTAAGACTTGATTGATGTTGTTTCATTTTCAATTGGAAGTTTGCATACCTTTGCTACGACCCGTTTCACTATCCCTTGTTCTGTCTTAATGACGACGACTCTGACGTACCCATCTGCGCCAGTTATAGTATCAATGACACGACCGAGTGGCCATTTCAGCGGTGGTGTGTTTTCATCGTTAAGAAGAACTAAATCGTTCTGTTGAATGTTGGAAACAGCAGTCTTCCATTTGGTTCTTTGTTGTAGTTCTTTCAAATAGTCCTTATGCCACCGCTCCCAAAATTTCTGCTGTATCCATTGAACTTGTTGATACCTCTTTAACAGATTAATGTTTACGTCTGCTATTGATGGCTCTGCTATAGTGGTTAGATTTCGACCAGCTAAAAAGTGTGCTGGTGTCAATAAACGAAGATCATTTGGATCACTCGAAAGTGGCATCAGAGGACGACTATTTATAATAGCCTCAGCTTGACAGCAGACTGTATGCAATTCATCTTGTGTCAAAATATTATTTCCTACTGTTCGTCGAAGGTAGTACTTAGCCTGCTTTACTGCGCTCTCCCAGAGCCCTCCAAAATGAGGCGACCTTGGGGGATGAACTTCCAAGAGATACCTTATTGATGACAGCTCTGTTGAACAAGATCGTTATGATATTGTGACATGAATGATTCTAGAAGCTCACGAAGTTCTCTGTTTGCTCCAATAAAATTCGTGGCGTTGTCCGAATAGATTGTATGACATTTTCCCCTTCTCGATATAAATCTTTTCAGAGCTGCTATGAATGCTCCTGTTGTCAAATCCGGTACAAGCTCAAGGTGCACTGCCTTTGTGGTGAAACATATAAACACGGCAATGTACACCTTGATTGGAGACCGACCACGAACCTGCTGTGTTATCATCATTGGTCCGCAAAAGTCAACGCCAGTAATTTCGAATGGGAGTGTTTGCTGGACTCTATCTCTTGGCAACGAGCCCAGCAGTTGTGCTGAAACTATTGGACGTGTGCGGTAGCAAATAATGCAGTTGTGAATAACCTTTTTTATTGTGTTGCTGCCATTGATAATCCAAAATTTATCACGAAGAATATTAAGAAGTGTCTGTCTGCCAGCATGGAGATGTTGTCGATGAAATTTGTTGATAATTGCGTTAACGAAGGGGTGTGAACTGGGTAATAAAATCGGGTGTTTGGAATCAAATGGTAGCGTTGAGTTTTTGATTCTGCCACCTACTCGAATCAGATCGTTATGAAGAAATGGTGACAGTTGATTCAGCTTGGAGTTGCAACTGATTGCCTGATTTTTCTGAAGATTCTTGTAGTCATCATTAAATTCGATTCTTTGAACTCTGCGACAAACAAGCAGCAACGTGTCATTAATTTCTTCAACGGAGATTGTTCCTGTATAAATTTTACCGACATCCTTTCTTATCAATGCAATGAACCGCCTTACATATGAAAATACTCGAAGTAGCTTGTCGTAACTGTTGATAAACTTGTGACCAAAGATGATATCTACATCATTTGTAGAAAGCATTACTATTTGTTGTCGACGTTGATCTGGTAGTTCTTGTGGCGTTGAGGCTATCATGGTTGGCCAACATTGTTTTTCTAATAGTAAGAACTCCGGCCCATTGAACCACAGCTTAGTTTCTACAAGAACACTCACGTTTGTGACACGCAATACCAGATCTGCAGGATTGTTCTCAGACTGGACATGATTCCACGTATAATTTGAAGTAAGGGTTTGAATCTTGCTGACGCGATTTGCGACGAATGTAGTCCACCGCGCTGACTCTCCTGCTATCCAAGCCAGAGTTATCATTGAGTCTGACCAACAAAAGACATTCGCAGGGCTTGTACCGTGTAGTTCAATCAAGGGCTTCAGCAACTCTGACAGCAACAAGGCAGCGCAAAGCTCTAATCTCGGCAAGCTTATTTCCTTTGGTGGTGCAACTCGTGATTTTGCACACAATAAGTTCGAGTATGTGCTGCCAGGTCGACGAGAAACTGCATAGACGCATGCTCCGTAGGCCTTGGTACTTGCGTCTGAAAAAGCGTGAAGTTCAGTATAGTTAGTAAATGGAACAAACCTTGGAATCCGAATTTTTTTGATGAGCACCAGTTGCTGACAGAAGCTCTGCCACTGTGTGTGAACATCTTGAGGCACGCTCTCATTTCATCAAAATTTTACACGTGACAATGATTGGATTTAGCAAACCCAATGAGTCAAAAAAGCTGCATATATGTGATAGTATTGATCTTTTTGTGAATTTTGACGAATTTTTTTGTTGTGAATAAGTGAAGAGAAAGCTGTCATCCGTTGGTGACCATTTTAGTCCTAAAGCCTTTACGTACTCATAGTCATCAACTTGCACCATTTCTTCTCTGTCTGCTGGCTGAATGTCTTCGATGATTTGGTTTTCGTTTGATGCAAATTTTCGCAATGGAAACCCACCACGCCTGAGAAGTGCTATGACTTGGTTTTTTATTTCTATAACTTCTTTAATTGTGGATCCACCAGTCATATGGTTGTCGACATAAAAGTCTCGAAGTGTAACAGTGGATCCAATGGGAAAGTTTGCTGACTCATCTTGTGCTACTTGCTTCAAACATTTTTGTGCCAGATATGGTGCACACCTGGTTCCATAAGTTACCGTATCCAAACGGTAGGTTTCGATTGATTTCGTAATCGCATCCCTCCACAGAATACACTGCCATTTACTGTCCTCTTCATCCACCTTGATTTGTCGGAACATTTTGGTGATATCGGCCATCAAAACATATTTGTATGTGATATCGGCCATCAAAACATATTTGTATGTTCTGAACCTGCTCAATATAGTGAATATATCATCTTGCAAGGTAGGACCGATTCGTAGTATGTCGTTTAATGTCTTGCCATTTGTTGTGCGACAAGACGCATAAATCACAACTCGAAGCCTTGTGGTAGAGCTGTCCATTTTAATGACGCAGTGGTGAGGTATGTAGTTGCATAAACTCGCATTGACTTCATGATGTGGTATAAGAGTCATATGGCCAAGCTGCTGATATTCTTCCATAAACTCGGAATATTCTTTAAATAAAGAACAATTTTGATTTAATTTGTGTTCTAATGAGACTAACCTTTTTTGTGATATGTCATATGATTGACCTAAGCTCGTTGGGTCTTCTTTAAATGGAAGTCTAACGATGTATTTATTGGTCAGAGGGCACCTCTTTGTTGTATTTGCGAAAAACTGCTCACATTCTTCCTCTTCTCTTGTAAAATTCGATGATATACGGCAATGATGATCTTCTTTTTCCCAAAACCTCTCGAGAAGGCTGTTGATGTGGTGCTCCTGTGGCGGGAGAAGATATTTATTGCAAGCTTAGAACGATGACAATGATGTGGTTGATAACAGCGATGATGATGATGATGTGGTTGACGGCAGCGATGATGATGAGGCTGGTGGAGGTGACGATGATGTGTAGGATAGTGACTGATACGATGGTTGGCTAGATACGGCTCCTGACACTACCCAGCCCAGCTTTGTTTTTTGAAGTAATGGAAGTGATTCATGGATAACTATCTGGCCAACTGATAAAAGTTGATAAAATAAACCAGCTCCTATTAACAAATCAACAGTACCAGGCTCATTAAATGTAGCATCTGCTAAGTTAATGTTTTTTGGAATACCCCACTGTTCAATATTTAAATGATGATGAGGTTGATACGATGTTTTTGACGGTATTATGACAGCGTCAATTGTTGATGAGTAAGCGTTGTGTAGCGACCTTATTTCAACCGAACATAATTAATGGGTCCTTGTGTTACTCAATCCAATTCCATTTATTTCGATGTTATGGTTTTTGCGATTTACTCGAAGGTACTGAGCCATTCGCTCTGTGAGAAAATATAGCTGTGATGCTGAGTCAAGTAATGCTCGTGCAACTATAGTTACGCCGCTACTAGTAGAAAGTTGAATAAGTGCGGTACCCAATATAACCTCACCTTTCTCTTGCGATACCTGCAGCGATGTCGATGAATTTGTAATGGGTTGAGTCTGAATGCTGCTTGAAGCCTCTACCAGCGATGCCTGTAGTTTTGATGGGGTTGTATCACCTCTATGCAAGAGCGTATGGTGACTTACTCTGCAATGCTGGCATCTCTTCGACGACGGACACATACTTGACATATGGTTGGGCCGCAAGCAATTAAAGCACATTCTAAGGCGTCTCGCAAGCGACTGTCTCTCATATGCATCTAGTTCTTGAAACTTTGGACATTGAAAAGGATTATGCGGGGGTGAACTGCTGCAGAACTCGCATTTCGTATGTTGTTGGTTCGTAGCAAAAAATGACGTGTAATTTGTATGGCTTCTCGAGGATGAGCGAACGTTGAAAGATGACGATGAACGTGATGACGATGATTGCTGTTTCAATGGAGACCTATTTCTCTCAATTATGTCGAAAGTTTGGCAGCGACGCTCTAGAAAGGCAGCTATATCTTCCCATGCCGGTAATTGAGTTGAAGATTTAGAGGAAATTTCCTCTTCCCATTTTGCTTGTGTTTCCTGATCCAATTTCGACACCACTAAGTGCAGCAATATCCCGTCAGCAATTTTAACTGTTGATGCCAATGATTGCATTGCACGTAGATTAGCATTGACTGTATCTACCAACTCTCGTAGTGATGAGACACTCGGCTTAGTAACATTTTGAATTTCAAAAATATGATGGAGGTGAGATTGGAATATGTAGCGCTTATTGTCATACCTGGCAGTAAGCAAATCCATTGATTTTTGATAGTTTGTGCCTGTGACTTCGAGCGACTCTACCAGCCTTGCTGCCTTGTCAGTTAAGCAAGACCTTAGGTACTGAAACTTCTCAATATTTGACAAATCGGAATTAAAATGCACTAGTGCCAAGAACATATTATGGAAATCCAACCATTCTCGATGTAAGCCACTGAACTTAGTAAGCTGGAGCCTTGGTAAGTTTATACGCTGATTAGGCGACGACATGGCTTGTGGAGTCATCCGAGTACTGGTGAGTGTGTTTTCCGTCTCGCTCATTCGCAGCGCTGACAGTCTTTCGATGAGAAGAGCCTAAACCTCGAAATATGAGTTTTTAAAGGTATTTCGATGATCGGTATCAATTTGAGACTCATCCAACATTTCTATCTATGCCTGGAGACAATCAAACCGATCGTAGTGGCGGTCAATCAGCGACAATTGGGCATCAATTTGATGTGCTGTCATTTCAGCTAGTTGGCATAAACTTCCCTTCAATGTTTGAATCCTCTCCAGAACTTGCTGCCGTTGAAGAATTTTAATACGAACGCTTTGAGGCTCCGCTAGACACTGCAAAGTACCGCGCTGCGTATCTTCCTTGTCTGACATAATTTAAAGAAACTCGATTTTTGAAGAATTTGGAAAATTAATTGCAATCCGGCTCGAAGGACCAATTATGTGTGGAACTGAAGCTTTTTCCAGTACCCAAAACGATAAATAAAAAACGAATTTTAGATAAACTGTTTATTTAGTTAAAAGAAATAGAAAAATTTTAAATTCAGATTACAAATATTGACAAGTGTTCATAGGCCTCTGCATAAAATGACGATGTGCGGTACCTTCGATGAGATGTGACGACGATGATGCGTGTGTGTTTGTATTTTAAGTTTTTATTCTTTCTAGCGATGACAACGAAATCAGAAAAAATCGATAATTTTTGTTAAGTCCGATACAGTCCCTTTGAGGGATTTAAGAGGCGATGAATCTTTAGGGGTTTTTTTAGGGTGACTTTGGTTTGTTCACAGAGTTATAAATTTGCTTATAACGCGTTATATCTAAAATCAGCTATAAAATAAAACTTCTTTATAGCACGTTATATTTTTTTCAATTTGCTCATTCAATTTTTACTGTCGATTTGTAACGCGTTATAAACAGGTGAAATGCGTTTACAACGTAGTGAAAAAGCCAAAGCATCAAATACGTATACATTTTGTAGCGTTTTGATAGAACTGACGTTTAATTCATAACCAAGCTATTAAACTCGTTACAAATTTAAAACACATTTTGTGGCGTTTAGGCACAACTGAATTTTTATTTATAACAAGGTTTAAAGTTCGTTTTAATTTGATATATAACGAGTTCTAGATGGCGAACAAACCGATTTAGTCACAAAAACAGTTACAGAATAAGTTTTATATTTATAACTCCGTGAACAAACCGGCCGTTAGTATTTTTAATAGGTTTTTTAGAGGAAATTGAAAAAAGCACCTTCGGAACAATTTCAGGATAAATAGTTTTTCTCCATGTTGTGCAAAACCCGAGAAAGAAGATATTTGGCTTATTGGGTATTTTAGTGTTATTAGATGTCTCTCTTCGCATTATATTAGAAGCGAAGATGTGACTGAACTGAAAAAACAGTGGAATCTTTTATCTTAATAGACATTAACTTTAGTTCGACTGAATAATTTTTAACGGAGATTTTAAGTATTTAACAACATCGTTTTTAGTTTTAGCTTTATTGTTGAAAGATTTCTCTCAATTGTGAATATTGCGAAAGATAAACCCAACAAAAGACATTTTCTTTTTTTCGATAAAACCTTTGTTAAAGTCTTAAATAAATTGTAATAATAAAAACCGTTAAAATATTTGGATATTATTTGTATTTGGAAGCAAATTATAATAAATAGTATAAGATATTGAAGTGAAGATCTTTTCATTTTAGTCATTGAATACTTCAGTATAAACAACGTTATTTGATTCATTGGCATTACCAAGAATGAGAAAAGTCTCATTTTCTGCTGTATCGACTGGTTTACCATAATCTACTTCTACGTTTTTCAAAGTTTTTTATTAAATATTTATTTTACTACGCGTTAAGCGTAGCGGGTACATTAATTTTGTCACAAAATTTATTTCACGACCATGAGTCGATTAAGCCATGTCCGTCTGTCTGTCTGTTCATTCACCTGTCCACACGATTATAGCCGTCTCTTTACTGCAAATCTCTTTAAAGTCCGTTATAAAATAATTTTTATGACTTGAGATTTGTCATAATGCTTTAATTTGAAACAAATACCCTGAAGTTGAAATTCAACAAAATAGAAAGTGACGCCACCAAAATATCAAAACCTTCATAATTTACACAAAAATTAATGTGTTGAATTGAAAGTTCAGACATTAGTCTTGTTTTCATGATAAACAAAATGTACTTTGAGTTTGAAATATGAAAAATTGGAAAAAATTCGCCATCCCCCTTACAAAGTGACGTCATCAAATTAATATAACCTAAATAAATTCGAGTAAACTTCAACCGGAGTATTTTGACTTCGGGCAAGTCGAAGATCATTTTTTAATGGTTTTATTTTTCATTTGTCTTTTATTCATCATTAAAGTGATTATCTCAGATCGTTATTCATGATTTTAGGAAGATACTTTGTAAATGTGTAAAAACTTTTACACATGTATATAAAAACTGCAATAATTAGTACCTATTTAGCTGTTTAATTGTTATTTATTGGTGTATTCTATATTAAAATAATTTTTACTAAAACACAAAAAATGAGTGTAAATACTAAGTTACACACCGGTATCTGGCCGAATAGTACATTTTTGTCGGATATCCGTTGCATATCTAATAATTAAAACCCACCTTCATAATTAATGTGAGGTCGATAGTTAAAATCAGACTTCACTCTAGCAGCGTAGCAAGGGGGCGGGGTGCGGTCCGCCCCGGATGCACGCTAAAATGGGGTGCAAAATTTGGAAAAAGAATTTTTTACCACACAATTTTTGAAATAATAAGAACACACTTCATGACTGCGGTTTTATGTTTTGAATATCAAGAGGGTGCAAAAGTGAATGCAAATATTTTTACCATCACCAGGACTTCGTTTTTATTACAACAAACTTTAACTTCATATTTTTTTTTTTTTTCAGTGTAAACGGTCATACTAAAAACCAAGTCATTTTGGTATTTAATTTTTCATTGGTTAGGGGTGGAATTGCCAAAAAAATTAAATTCACATTCCAACAAAAGGAAAAATGTAAAAACATTTTTTTTTATATTCCATAAAGTTTTATAAAAAAACACTTCTGTACTTCTAATATTCATCTTAAGAAGTGCTCAAACATGCTAGTATAGTAGACATTGCATCCAGTATGTTCTCAAGCAATACATTTATACAGAGCTTTTTAGAAAAACGTGCTCATGTCGTAAATGTCAGGAATAAAAATATACTTTATAATTTTGTGATTACTAAGTTCTGAGACAATACATCGACAAACAAACCTTATTTGCAGCTCTTAGCCTGCTAGAACATAATTTTTAATAGTGAAATGTTTTTGGGTATCTTGCTACATAAAACAATTTAAAAATCATTGCTCAATTTATTACTTGCTTCAAAAATTTCCAAAAAAATTTTAATTGATTAAAATTCATTTAATTTTTTATTTCAATTAAATATATGGCGTTTAAAACAATTTTATAGCGTTCTGATGTTTTTTTTTTATTTTATTTTGAAGATGTCTATTTTAAACTCCAAGATGGTTTCCTAACTCAACCAACAAAAACTGTCAAAAATACAGTTTTTAAGAAAAAACTATTCTAAAAATTATTCTAATTATTTAAATAAAATGTTGTCCTCAGTCACCGAATGTGAAGCATCAACAGATTTCTTGGAATTGCCAGCACTTTTTGGGCCATTCATGACTCTTGACCTTGTTCTCCCAGGGCAAGTTTGCTTTGGAAATTATGTAGATAATAACTATAAAACAAATTTCTGATATACATTTGGTATCACTGTGATATTGAGATACTGTGATATTTATGGTCGAGAATATGGCAGTCAAATGTTACAGACCTCAGTCTTGGTTATTAAAGTCGAAGCTGAAATGTATAAAGAATACTATAAAGAAATTAATAAAAATTAGGAAAAAAGTTTATAAGTTAATTTCAATTTTTTGTACTAATTTTCACTTAACTTTTATATAGAAGACGTGGATTGATTTCGAAAAAATATTTAAATTGATAGTTATTCAGGGTCACTGAGGGAAAATTTGTTAACGTTTTGCTTCCAGGTCCTATTGTTTCCTCAATTATGCAAAATTATTCAAAATAGATCTTTGATGATAACTTGGGGATTATAGAATCGGTTCAAAAACAGTTTTTACTTTTTGCTTTACGTCATCATCGTTGGAACCCAGATATTATTCTTCCTTCGTATGAAACCCGCCTTAAACAAATTTTACTGCCTTCCCTGAGAAGCAGAAGGATGGTGCTTAATGTCACCTTCCTATATAAATTACTTTGTGGTGAAATTGACTCCCAATATATTCTCTCATCTCTAAACTTTAACATCCCAAGAAGAGGATCTAGACATTTTGTGCTTCTTAAGTTGAGCCAGTGCACTTCAAATTTTGCCCTTCATGACCCTTTACGATGTATGTGTAGTGATTTCAACAATAGCTACAGCTTAATTAATTTTTGTGATTCGGTGGATGCCTTGAAACGGAAAATGATTTTACATTTAAATAATTGATACATTTTAGAATTTTGTTTTAAACATTAACTCGGTTAATAATATTGTTATATTCTGTTAAAATGTTGGCTGAATTTATTCCATATATTCGAGACCGTTTCAGTTGTTTTTCCTTTATAATATTGCGTTTGATGAAGTAAACACCATCGAATACGATATGTATGCTTTAACTTGTTTGTTTTTAATCAAAAAATTTTAAAATTTTTTTTATTCAGTTGACTTATTAGTTACTTAGTTTGGTGCGCAAGAGTTTATCTCTTTTCTATGCAAGTTTATGCCTGCGTTGGCCCATATACATATCCAACTAATAACATTAGCACGGTGTTCCAAAATTACATAGTGACCCGTATATATGTAATATATATTATATCTCCGTTATAATTGGAATTGGTTTGGTGTTTAAGAGTTTACTCTCTTTTCCACGTAGGATCTTGGGTTGGATAGTTGCCGCAAACTAACTAATATTCATATTATTTATAGTAACTTTGGTCTCTTTGTTTTAGAGTTTTATGTAAAGTTTACTACTTATTTGATGTTGTTTACTTTTTCAAATTCATAAATTCTTAATAAATTCGTGTTTCTGTATACAATTTTTAAGTTCCGCTGAAAAGCCAATAAATGTGCTTAGTGGAAACTCATACTTCGCCAACTGGTTGTGTGTTTTAGTACGTAGGTGCATTCTATCTTTCCGGTTAATCCGGACTGTTGTAGAATGTAAGTCGTGCTTGCGTATAGTACGGGCTATACGTATTCATGAGATTTCACACTCCCTTGGCGAATCCAAAAAAAAAAAAAAAAACTCACTATTGCAATTCAAAATTTTGCGAAAGCAAAACATTTTTGAAAAATTCCTTGATTGCGAAAAATCCTGCTTTCAAAAAAATTAAGACATACTTCAAATTTTAAATTAAGCGCAATTTTTCAGTTTTGTATAAGTAACCAAATTATCTTTCAAATGATATCAAATATATTAATGTCGATGAGATTAATTTTTAATTTTGTATATTGTTACCGACTTTTATGAATAATACAATGAATTAAAATATATATATGTTTACCCATTTACACTTTAACAAAATAATCATAACAGTAAACTTTTATTTAAAAAAATTATATTAATTTCGTGGTACTTTTTAAGCATTGCTTTTATGAGGTTTAGTATAACCTTCTTTAAGGGTGCACAATTTAGTTTCCGCCCCGGGTGCCAGCAACCCTAGCTACGCCACTGCCTCACTCCAATTGCAGTCGTGTAAGTAAATAATTGCAGGCATAATTTACCAACAATTTTCTTTTTGAGTCGCTGCTCTTGCTCACCTAGCGCGGAGCATCGCTCTTGCATTTTCTGTTGACCTTGTTAAACTTGTTTTACGTCGAGGCATTTATTTGTAGTTTAAGGGAAGTACGAACACTTAATTTTTCAAACTTTTAATTTATCTTTAATCCATGCAAAATATGCTATCACACTTCTGAATGCCACTTTTGAAATATTAAAATATCTTTCTTTCTCATGTGTAAATTAAAAATATTGGAAAACTACAATAAATATGTGTAAAGAAATTTAATGTGGCGAAAGAAATATGCACACATTGGTTTGCAGCTCATCATTCTATAGCAACAAGCACAGCAAGGTTTATTTAACTTGAGCGCCAACTGCTTTTGGTTACTCTTCGAATGAGTGTGGAGAGCGAGAGCGAGATCAAAAAACTTTAAAGAGAAGGGTTGATAGCAACATGAAGTTGAAACTCTCGTAACACAAACGCGTGAAAAGCAAACTACCAAGCAATGTTTAGCATCGGTGGAAATTTCTTAAAAAACTTAACAGTTAAATAAAATATATTTATTGTTAAATTTTCTTAAATAAACTCCGCTTATGTCATTCTGTAGCACAAATATAATATTTTAAAATTTTTTCATAAAAATCGATCCAGTAGTTTTGGAGTCTACTTTACACTTAATATTTCCACTTCAATTTTATTTAATAGTATAGATATGATCATTAAAGTGGTTCGAATATACATTTTTTTTCGACATATATGGAGAAAACTGAATTCAACTAGATCCCACATCCAAAAAAATCATTCGTCAAATCATCCCTTTTTCGCCGTTCTTAACTTGGGAAAATCCTACCCAAACCTCTGTTGCAAAGTAAAGGTCTACAACCCCCCCCCCCTCTCCCCCCTGCAAAGGTGTGGATTTCAAGTTTAGCGCTTCGGAGATTTTTCATCTTGATAAGAATTTAAGGTAAAACATTTTTGAAGAATATATTTATTATTTCAAATCAAAATCACTGGCAGACGTCAAAACGATTTAAAAATACCTTTAGAATTAATACCTTCTCGAATACAACTTCCACAATGAGTGTCGAAAAGCCTGATTGTTTGTTCTCCAGCCTAAACAAAAGCAGTTTCCTTTTTGATCATATATAAAAAACACATTCACATAATCACAACATTCCAAACTTTCATATAACCTTATTTCAAGTTAAGTAACGGAGTTTTGAGAAAATTTTAAAATTTAGTGAAATACTTCGTCAAAGCGGTCATTAAAAATGGAAGTTAAAAACATCGATTACATGTTCGTGAAATCGGTGTAACGATGTTTGAGATATTGCAATATCGATGTTAAAACATCAACATCTCTTAATATCGATGCACACCGAAAATCGACTATCATCGGACATCCCTATTTTGTGGTTTTGTTTTTTGACAAACAATTTTTTTTCGGTAACTGGAAATTCTTATAAGGAAAAATTATATTAATTTGGAATAATTTTACTTAAGCGACCATGCCCGAATTCTTTTTTTCTTATTTTTATTAAACGTATATGGACCTCCTAATCTCAATGGTGAAAGAAAACATTGTCGGTCTCGATGGGTTTAGGAGATAAAATTCGCGAAAGTTTGAAAATTAAGTGCAAATTTGTGTGTGTTTGAAAGCTAATATAAGCTTTTTTTTACGATACTTACCCAAAATGTGGTTTTTTACGGCGTATTAAACAAAAAAAATCAACAATTCATTCATTTTAAGAAAAAAAAAATATATATTTATTAAAAAATTCATCAGTCTGAGTCGGTATCAGCAGCATCAAGTTCATCTGCAGACTGTACCTCCATATGAGCTCTAACTGGATTGTACAGCTCACCAGCAATTTTAAAAAATTGTAAAAGTGGATCGAAATTCAAAGCGTGGCACTGCTTAACAAACATATATTTGGCCAAATAGCCTTTAAAAAAATGTTTTTTGCGGCCGTATTGCGCTAAGAAGACTTTAGCGTGCCTCCACGTCCCCCTCTACCGTGTTGGTATGAGCGCCCGTCACAGCATCGACGAAACTTTCCGAATGGTTTACAGACAGATGAGTGTAGCCCTCTTCGTCCAAAGAGTCGTATGCCTATAAGAAAGTTAAGAAAAATTGTGAATAAATTATGAATTTTATATAAAATAAACTTGAAAACATACCCTCTAGCATTCCGAAATGATTATTGATCCTGGCTCTATCCATTCTTTTATAATATTTACGAGTGTTTCGCGGTCTCTTGCTTCCACTGGAACCAGGAAACACTTTCCACTTCCTCTTTCTACTCCTCCAAACACCCACTGTCCCTCTACCCGGTGACCGCGGTGGTACTTCCTCCTTCCAAATTTGGATTCATCAATTTCTACTGTTTTTCCCGAACCACCAATCCTGACATGCACTGTCATAATATTGTACAGTATAACCTCCCGGTTGAATGTCACCCAATCCACAGCAGTCCGGCAGGATATCCTTACTTGTTTTATAATAAATTGTTGCGACGTATTTTCTAGCCACAAATAGGCCATACCAACAATTTGGGAGAGGGACAAATGGGACTTTTAAAAAAAAGTATCCGAGCCAAGAGATATTTTTTCGTCGCAGCGGACTCTTTTTTTATTTTTAAAAAATCGCCGCGATTTTTAATAACAATTTTTCTATTCTCCTTAAAATATATAAATTTTCTTATAATTCAATTTCGTATTATGAGGGTGAAAGTTTTTGCGCTTTTCACGATATTATATTGTTGCCTTTAATTAGCCCTAAAAATCCACATTGAGGTTAAGAAATCATAATGTAAAAGGTTACATTAGCTTCCACACACGTAAACATTTGCACTGAATCTTCAAACTTTCGCGAATTTTATCTCCTAAACCAATCGAGGCCGACAATTTTTTCTTTCACCATTGAGTTTAGGAGGTCCATATACGTTTAATAAAAGTAAGAAACAAAAATTCGAGCATGGTCGCTAAAGTAAAATTATGCCATTAATTTTTTATTAAATTATATTAGTTTCCTTAAATTTGTAAAGAAAAATTGTACAACTTTACTCGCTGTTTTTTATTCTCTCATTGCAAGTTTTTCGTATAAGTGACCGCTTTACAAGTGAAATTTTTCATAATTTTTTGTTAGTAAACTAAGGCTGCAACCCTAAAGTAAAAGATTATTTAACTCACGTAAGCTGGTTACGTTGTTAACCTTCTTATCGACTCTTAACTTGTCGCTCGCGATCGGGTCGCCGAGCCTGCCTCCTTGCCTGCTAAGCAATCACGTATTGATTGCCGAAGTGAAGTGTATTGTAATTATTAATTATCTGCCATCTTTAACTTCATACATATAAATTTCTTCTGCTGCACAAATTGCAACCAAAAAAGTAAGAATAAAATTACATTTATTGTACCATTTTTTAAGCATAATTAACACTAATTGTTTTTATTCCTTTTCATCTCTATTGCACCAAAACTTCGAGCACTTATTGCCTGAAGTCTTCGTGCAATATATAAAGGTGTTGAAATATAATTCAAATTGCAGCCTCCACCAGCTTATAGTTCATCAAGAAGAACAAATCAGCCTAGTTTGTTTATGGTCCATCGAGTCCGCCTGGAGAAAAAAGGAATTTTTAAAAATACAGAAGCAACAACTTCCAGCAGCAGCAAAAAGGTTTGTTGATTAATTTATAAAAGTGTCTCGGTGTTAGTGTCAGTGAGTAGCTTAAAAATAAGTAAATCAAAGTGAAACCTTTTGTTTCAAATTAAATAAAAATAAAAAGTAGTTAATTCATTTGATTTACATATACACTTATGTATATAGGTATATAGATATTTTATTTAGATATTATATACAAAAAGTGCGCGATATAAATAGTGCGGGTACATGCCGAAGTGAAACAACCAGTGTTCAAAAAAAACAAAAAAAAAATTCTCACAGCCGAAAAAGTTAGAAGTGTTGCGTGAAATCTTTTAGATTTTTGATTTTTATTTTAAAGTCACAAAGTGGACCAAGCCGTCGGCTTTCAGTGGTGTCTTTAGAAAAATCAGGCACATACAACCACACACGGGAACAAAAATTCGGCATTTGTTTAAAAAAAAAAAAACAAAGTTGTTAACAAAAATAAAAGGAGAAAAAAAAAAGAAAAAAACACACTGGTTCACCGGCACCCACTATTTCAAGCAAAAACAAAAAAAAAGAAGAAAGTTAGCTTAATTTTATAAGCTAATATTAAATCAGTTACCTACTTGCTCACATATACTTTATTTCTATTATTTTATAATTTGACAATTATTTAATTAAAATCGCTTTATTTCGCGACGATTTTTACAAAAATAAGCAAACAAAGTTTGCCGTCGGTCTTTGTTCCCTTATCGTTGGTTTGTTTTGCTTTTCATAAATACAGCAAACATTCATACAAACGCGGTTAAAATTATTCACCCACACGTTGTGTTAAATAAAGTAAGGGAGAGTGGGGTGTTGTGAGACAGGTTTAGTTTTTGGACGATAACTTCTTTAAAAGTTAATATTTTTTTTTCTCGAAACATTTTTTGGATAGCTTATTCAATAACCTAACAACCTGCGATGACATTTTTTTGAAATTCAAAACATTTAAGAATTTTCTTGAAGCCTGAAAAAAAGATTGGAATTTTTGATTTTAAAAAATTATGGGGTGTTGTGAGACACTACTATAAATATAACAAAATGGAATTTTTTGCTTAAAGTCCTTATTGAAATAGGAAAAAAATTAGGAAAAAATTAAAATACAAATAAGATAAATTGTTCGCGTTAATCTGATTCGGCTAACAGTTAAAATATCCGGTTCTCATTTTGGCACACTGCAGATGAACAGTTCGATCACAGTTATTGCAACTAATGAAATTGTTTTCGTCCGGACTGATTTTAGAATGTAAGTCGTGCATGCGTATAGTACGGGCTAAACGTATTCATGAGATTTCACACTCCCTTGGCGAATCCAAAAAAAAAAAAAAAAAAAAAAGACTCTGGCACGTTTGCCCTACAAAAGATGCAAAAGTATATAAATCTTCATCATCTAATGAATTTTTTTGTTTAAGTTGTTTTCTCATTCTTTTGGTCGGATTTTTTCCTCAATAATGCCACATTCTTGGAAGTTGTAAATACGGTTGCAAAAATAGGCTTCTGGCCGCGTTTTGATTTTTGGAATAGGGGATCAAACTTCAGAGGACTAACCTTCTCTAGTGCACTGCTCAGCTCAGACGCCTTGAAAAACCAATTTAATTTGTAAAATATTGGAAAAACTGGTTTCCTGCCAGTTTTGACACTTTGATATGCAACATAATCGACTAATTTATCATTTGAAGCCAAGGCGGAAAAAATTGTGTCTTCAACTTTTCCATATAACGGGTTCCATACATTCTGGATTTATCAAAATTATATGATTTGCAGACAACTCGAAAACAATTATCTTTTATGGCTGCCACTAGGTGGATGGATGCGACATTTCCTTTTGGCTTTGGCGATACTTTATATGCATTTAGTGGCATGATGGCTATAAAAATAATGAAATAAAAACAAAAATTAACTGTCTCACAACACCCCATATTTACTGTCTCACGACACCCCATATTCGACATTTTCAAATGGCCACTGCGCCATCATCACTCGCAATTTTTTTTGCAAAATCACTTCGGTGGGCTTGAAGGCAATGGAAGAGATATCATTTTAATAAATATTTACGTTCACGTTTAATTGGCAATGTTTCTGGAAATTCCACAAGGCAAACTGTACAAAAAACTTTTAAGAGCGCGATCAAAACTAATAATTGTTACAGACACTAGGAACACGTGTCAATGCGATGAGTGCACATAATAAGTGTGATCCCATTGAGAAAATATCTTACAGTTGTTGTGAGCATTCATAACATTACCACTATGTCAGATATTGACGTGTCTCACAATACCCCATGTGTCACAACACCCCACTCTCCCCTACAATAATCGCAAGAATTTTCTACATATTAGAAAACTTGCTTATTGGAAATATTGTTTGTGTTTTTTATAAACACAAAAAAAAAAAAAATACCACTAAAACACACACACAAACACTTAACATTTTACACAACATTCATTTTTTATTGCCGCGTTCGTTGTTCAACATTACGAGTGTTTTGATTTAAATAACAATCAAAAACAAAAAGAAATCATTCTGATATTGATTGTTAAAGTGTTTTTTAATTGTAATTACACGCAATTAATTACATAAAACAACGATAAGCGCGACAAAGCATAAAGCGGATAAGCGAAGCAGAAGAGAGGCACCGAATATCAACAACCAAAACAGCTGGTCGCTATCTTCGAAAAAGAGTTGCCAATTTGACGTGAAAAATAATCGCACCTATTGCGATATTCAACTTGGAGAATTTTTTGCAAATTTAACTTTTATGTTAAAATCTGGACTTACAACGCCAAGTCGTCCAATTTGGAGTACTTTTAAGAAATTTTTTATAAGTTTTTTATAAGAATTTTTATAAATATGTAGAGTAAAAAAAACAAAAAAAAAAATGTATATGTTTATAATTTGTCATTGAAATTGTAAAAAGGAAAATAAATAAAATTTTTATTGAATAAAAAAAAAAAAAATAATACAAACATTTTTTTTAAAAACTCGAATTTTTTTTTAGATTTTTAAACATAAAAATTTATTTATTAAGCTTTCAATAGTATTTTTCTGCAAATTAGAAAATTTTTCGACGAATTATTTTTTTTAAATTCGTGTAGTTTCTACGTATTAGAAACAAAAGCAAAAACTATTAAAAGCAATTTCTATTAATTGCAATTTTATTTGCATTTAAGCATATTTTTAGCTCACGCTAACTTTGCAGTAAAAGTTTTCTATAGATTACAAAACACTTTTTGCCATTTTTACTGATTTCTCCGCGCCTATCAAAGTTAATTAAACAGCAATGGCGAAACTTACGTCTTTTATAAGAAATGCTGACACCATTTTTGATATGGAGAGAGACTTCAATGATATTCCTCACGAAGAGCATACCATTTTCGCTCTTAGAATTCAAGAGGATGAGTTGAAGTCTCAATGGACTAGCCTAAAGACTTCATATGACGCTTGTTTGCTGAAATTAGTGGCAGCGAGTGGTGACGATGATGAAAACGTCACCCTAGTCAAAGTCAAATATCGCACATGTTATCAAACATATGTTCGTTGTCTAGCTAAGATGAACGAACTGAGCGATAAGCTGTCCGTGGCGAAGAAAAATAATGAAGTGGATATTTCAAGTTTTGAGATGCCGATGTCTGGCCATAATATTAACTTGCCGCCGTGTGACACCGAGATATTTCACGGGGATTATTTAACATGGCCGTCCTTCCGGGATATGTTTTCGGCTATTTATATTTCTAATAGTCGGTTAACACCGGTCGAAAAACTTTTCCACCTCAATCAGAAAACCCGCGGAGAGACCAAAGAGATTGTACAAAAATCTCCCCTCACGCACGAAGGTTTTGCAACAGCATGGGAAAACTTAAAGGATCGCTACGAAAATAAGTGAATTTTGGTGAAAGTTTTATTTAACCTACCAGCTGTAGCGAATGAGTCTGGAAGTGCCATTAAAAAGCTTCAGAGAGACATTAACAATTGTATTTCAGCATTAACCATGCACAAAGAAGATATTAGCAATTGGGATGCTATATTTACTTATTTATGTTCAACTAAATTGCCTGAAACTACGCTCTCTTTATGGGAGCAATCGATTGAAAACAAGGCAGAAATACCCAAATGGTCTGACCTTGACAAGTTTCTGACAAGTCGATTTCAGACTTTAGAAACCGTGTCTGACTTTAGAGGCGCCGTGCCAAAAGGGCAAAAATCAAGAGCGCCTCCACCAAATGTGAAAAAAGTCAACACATATCAGGCAAAAGTGACGAATAATAATTGCAAGCTGTGCTAAAATCACCAACATTCATTAAAGTTCTGTCCGAAATTTTTGGCAATGAACATAAATGATAGATCTTCAACTGCGAGGCGGTTACATTGTTGTATCAACTGCTTATCCAGTAGCCACGTGTCTAAAGATTGCAAAAGTGGCTACAGTTGCTCAACCTGTGGACAACGACATCATTCGTTGTTGCATAGAGACTTTCGATGTGCAAATAGTCAACAAAATGCGGGAGGTTCAAACACAAGATTAAAACAGTCCACTCCACAAGCCGCAGCGCTGTCACATGCTTCGGCAAGCGCTAACGAAAATATAAACTCGTGTTTCGCCTCAAGCAGTAAAGGTATCTTGCTTGGAACCGCAATGGTTAATATTTGCCATCGAGGATCCAGTTTTACCGCCAGAGCACTTATTGATTCTGGCTCAGAAGGATCCTTCATTTCCGAGAGGCTGCAGTGACTTATTCAGCTGCCTACGCGACGTGTTTGCGCTCAAGTCTCAGGACTTAACAATGTGGTATCTGCCAGGGTGCAAAAGGCTTGCACTTTGACGATAGGATCACCTATTGATCCGACGGTTTAAATAACCACGAGCGCTCTCATTCTCTCAAAGATTATCGGAAATCTTCCTACTTGCTCAGTAGATCCACTGTTGCAGCAAGCTTTCCCTGAGCTTACTTTAGCGGACAAAAGGTTCTACTGTAGCGATCAAGTAGATGTTTTGCTGGGTGGGGATTTGTACCCACAAATTCTTCTTGACGGAATCCGTCGTAATTTTCTTGGGTCACTTATTGCTCAAGAAACTATATTCGGTTGGATGTTAACTGGTTCAGTTCCTACTACTTCTTCGAAAACTCCAGCATCTGTTGTGTCATACTTTAGTGAAGTGTCACTTGACCGACAGTAAGCTTCTTTTTGGGAGCTTGAAAAGGTACCGCAAAAGACTTTGTCCAGCATCACAGACCAATTTTGTGAGGACAACTATGTCAAAACCAAGAGACACCATATGTACGTAGATGACGCACTGGCGGGAGGTCATGACCTGGAGTCAACAATTCAAGCTTGGACGGAACTTGAGAAAGCAGCGGCATCTGCAGGTTTCACCTTGCGAAAATGGACAACCAATGCTGATGAAGTGCTCTGAGGGATACCAAAAGGCCGTCGTCTGCATCAAGAGTTTTTGAAGCTTGAAGATACCAGCAACGTTATGACGTTAGGGATTAGGTGGAACGCACGGTCCAATTATTTTTATTTCCATGCGCGTCCGTTAGACCAAGAGGGAAGCTTCTCCAAACGGGAGGTGCTATCGGCGATAGCCAAACTTTTTGATCCAGCGGGATGGTTAGCACCGGTCGTAGTTATAGCAAAAATCCTGATGCAGCAAGTCTGGCTGGACGGCATCGGGTGGGATGATCAGCTGACCTCTTTCACTTTGCAACGTTGGCAATCATTTTTGACAAATTATTCGAACCTCAGCAGCGTCCGGATTCCACGATGGGTCGATTTTTCTTCTGACGGTGAGACGCAGTTCCACGGCTTTTGCGATGCTTCAGAAAAAGCGTATGGAGCCGCGATATATATTCGCGTTAAGCATCACGATAGCGTCAGTGTCCACCTCCTCGTAGCCAAAACAAAGGTGGCACCAGTTAAAACGGTGTCCCTACCCAGGCTCGAGTTGTGCGGCGCTCTTCTGCTAGCAGAGATGGTCGAAGCGTTTCTGACGAATTTAGAAACGTACAATAATCAACTGTATTTATGGACAGATTTGACCATCGTGCTGGCGTGGCTGCGTAAACCGCCATACGCTTGGACCACTTTCGTCGCCAACCGTGTCGCAAAAATCAGCGAAAAGGTAAGGACTGAGAACTGGAGCCATGTGGATTCAGGTGATAATCCAGCGGATCTGGCCAGCAGAGGAATGGAGCCGCAACATTTAAAGGAAAGCTCATTGTGGTGGCATGGACCAGTATGGCTGAAACTAGAGCCCAGTTCATGGCCAAATCGAAGCTACGAGTATGACACCACGATGGAAGCGAAAGCCATAAAAGTTCACGTGGCATGTTCTCAAAATGTGAACCTTTTAGAGCGTTTTTCTTCTTTGCCTCGAGCCTTGCGAGTTCTGTCGTACGTATTACGATTTTATCATAGAACTCACAGGTAGCACAAAGGTAATTTCTGCCATAAGTCTGTGGCAATATCACAGGAAGAAATTAAAGAAACAACCAAACGACTCGTTATTGAAAGTCAGAAATTGGGTTATCCATCTGAATATACCGAGTTGTCGAAGAAAAGTTTGATTGATTCGAAGAGCTCAATTTTAAATCTGAATCCTTTTCTCGACAGCCAAGAAATACTTAGAATTGGCGGACGATTATCGGAGACAGATCATTTCACTTATGATGGACGACATCCGGTAATTCTACCGTATGCTAGCCAATTTTCTAAATTACTCGTGAAATTCACCCACGAAATCTCCATTCATGGTGGGAACCAACTTGTGTTGCGACTTATTCGAATGCAATATTGGATTCCCAGAGTCAAAAATATGATCAAGTCCATCATACACAACTGCAAAGTCTGTGTTATCGACCGCAAGAGGTTGCAGACTCAGATGATGGCGTCATTACCCCCAGAGCGCACAAAGTTATCTCGTCCCTTTGCGTCCACTGGAGTTGATTTTAATGGCCCATATGACATAAAAAATTATACGGGACGTGCTTGTCTAATAACCAAGGGCTACATTTGCGTCTTCGTCTGCTTTGCTACGAAAGCTATACATTTAGAGGCTACCAGTGACCTCAGTACTGTCACCTTTTTGGCAGCTTTTTCGAGGTTTGTATCACGAAGAGGATGCCCGGAGAAAATGTACTCCGACAATGGTACCAACTTCGTTGGTGCGTCACGCGCCTTTAAGGAGGATTTCAAGGCCTTTCTAAATGATTCAAAAGTTAATTTGGTGTCCAAATATGCCCACCAGCACTTAACCTGGCATTTTATTCCGGCAGGTGCTCCTCATATGGGAGGCTTGTGGGAAGCGGGTGTCAAAAGTTTTAAATTACACTTTCGTAAAGTAGCGTCAGACTTAAAATATACATTTGAGGAACTTTCGACATTGCTTTCACGTATTGAAGCATGTCTTAATTCACGCCCTCTAAGTCCAATGTCATCAGATCCTAATGATCTTGCACCATTGACTGCAGCGCACTTTTAAGTTGCAGGGCCTTTACTTGCCCCCAATTGAACCAGATATCGCTGAAACTCCAATGTCAATTATAAATCGTTGGCAAATATTGAAGGCTATGAACCAAAGGTTCTGTCAAGTCTGGAAAAATGACTATCTGAAAAAACTTCACAAGCGACATAAGTGGAAAAATCCTCGTGAAGACTTAAAAATAGATGACTTGGTAGATATAAAAGCTGACAATCTTTCAGTGAATGATTGGCGCCTGGGAAGAGTCGTCAAGGTTTATTTGGGCTCTGACCAGCGCGTCCGTGTCGCCAATTTACGTACTGAGCGCGGCATAATTACTCGTCCAGTAGTTAAACTCGATGTATTACCTACAATGTAGACTTTGGTGTCCTCGTCTGTTATCTCTGTGTATTTGTGTGTGTAGTTTTTAAAAGCGTTCCCAGGGAAATTAACGTATTTAATTTCTTTTTCAGCCGAAATGTCGAGTACCCAAAAGCCCATCGCTTGCCAAGTGTGCCTCTTGCACCATCCGTTGCGGTCCTGCCCTACCTTTAAGGCAGACAATGTGGCAGAGCGGCTCCGCCTAGTCGTCTTGTTCCGGTATTGTTCGAATTGTCTCTCCCCAAACCACCTCACCGACATGTGCTCAAGTGATGGGCGATGTCGTTTTTGTGAAGAGGCACATAACACCATGCTGCACTTTGGACCGCATAAGAGCAATGGGCCTCATTTGTCTAAAGCGCGCGACGCGTAAAAGTCGTCACCGACTTTGAAATCTCACGATGGAGCCAGGCCTCGTTTGCCTCGGTCTTCCCATCAGAGAAGGACCACCACCGAAGGGGAGTATGCTGCCAGACCTCGTTTGTTGGAAGCAGCGTGCGTTGAGAGGAGACCGGCCCCTGAAGGCGAAGACGACGAAGCGAGATTGGCGCGTAGCATTCAGAATGTGGAGGTGTTGCGGTCTTTTCGCCCTTCACTGCGCGCTGATCAAAAAAGAGGATCTCAGTCGTCACGGCGCTCTGGTAAAAGGTCGAGTTTACCGAAAGCCGAGCGCCGCCATCGTGGCCATGGTAGACAACGGCCCGCTCAACGCCACTCAAATAGTGGCTCTCAACGCACCTTCAATAGTGGCTCTCAACGCCGGTCCTCGCCTTCACAGTTGCCAAGTTTGCAACAAGTGACTTCGCTGCTCCCCACGACGGTTGTCAACGTGATCGATCGTGGTTACATGCATCGGATTCGGGCCCTGATAGATCACTGCGCTGAAACGTCCATAATTTCGCATCGAATAGTCTGCCAGCTTGGGTTGTCATCAACGATGGTTGGTTCGCATGAAGTGTGCTCCATAACCCTTCGAGCGAACTATGAATCTAACCAGTCGGTGACAACCCAGGCTAGAGTGGTAACACATTTTACGCGCATAACGCCGCGAAAGAATTTGGACACATCTATCAGGGCTAATTTCACGAACCTGATGCTCGGTGACCCCGACTTTTTCGTTTCGTCCCCCGTCGGCATGGTGTTATGGGTAGATGTGTACCCGAAAATTATTCAGCCTGGTATTTTTCCTTGTGGTTTGGGGGGACTAGTGGCACAGAACTCCATTTTCGGCTGGCTGGTATCGGGCTCGATTGCCCAATAATAGACGCACGATAGATACATAAGTTAAATTAAGAATAATAATAAATGCATAATAAATGAAATTCCGTATTAAGTTAGTTTAAATAATAACATTATAATGAATTTGAAAAACTGAGACATTTTTTAATTCATCAACTATTCCTTATAGACTTAAGTTATCTTTAAGCTCATTTCTTTACAGTAGCACTGCAAGGGGGCCGGCATGTTTAGGCTGCAACCCTAAAGTAAAAGATTATTTAAATCACGTAAGCTGGTTACGTTGTTAACCTTCTTATCGACTCTTAACTTGTCGCTCGCGATCGGGTCGCCGAGCCTGCCTCCTTAGCAATCACGTATTGATTGCCGAAGTGAAGTGTATTGTAATTATTAATTATCTGCCATCTTTAACTTCATACATATAAATTTCTTTTGCTGCACCAATTGCAACCAAAAAAGTAAGAATAAAATTACATTTATTGTACCATTTTTTAAGCATAATTAACACTAATTGTTTTTATTCCTTTTCATCTCTATTGTACCAAAACTTCGAGCACTTATTGCTTGAAGTCTTCGTGCAATATATATAGGTGTTGAAATATAATTCAAATTGCAGCCTCCACCAGCTTATAGTTCATCAAGAAGAACAAATCAGCCTAGTTTGTTTATGGTCCATCGAGTCCGCCTGGAGAAAAAAGGAATTTTTAAAAATACAGCAGCAACAACTTCCAGCAGCAGCAAAAAGGTTTGTTGATTAATTTATAAAAGTGTCTCAGTGTTAGTGTCAGTGAGTAGCTTAAAAATAAGTAAATCAAAGTGAAACCTTTTGTTTCAAATTAAATAAAAATAAAAAGTAGTTAATTCATTTGATTTACATATACACTTATGTATATAGGTATATAGATATTTTATTTAGATATTATATACAAAAAGTGCGCGATATAAATAGTGCGGGTACATGCCGAAGTGAAACGACCAGTGTTCAAAAAAAACAAAAAAAAAATTCTCACAGCCGAATAGTTAGAAGTGTTGCGTGAAATCTTTTAGATTTTTGATTTTTATTTTAAAGTCACAAAGTGGACCAAGCCGTCGGCTTTCAGTGGTGTCTTTTGAAAAATCAGGCACATACAACCACACACGGGAACAAAAATTCGGCATTTGTTAAAAAAAAAAAAAAACAAAGTTGTTAACAAAAATAAAAGGAGAAAAAAAAAAGAAAAAAACACACTGGTTCACCGGCACCCACTATTTCAAGCAAAAACAAAAAAAAAAGAAGAAAGTTAGCTTAATTTTATAAGCTAATATTAAATCAGTTACCTACTTGCTCAAATATACTTTATTTCTATTATTTTATAATTTGACAATTATTTAATTAAAATCGCTTTATTTCGCGACGATTTTTACAAAAATAAGCAAACAAAGTTTGCCGTCGGTCTTTGTTCCCTTATCGTTGGTTTGTTTTGCTTTTCATAAATACAGCAAACATTCATACAAACGCGGTTAAAATTATTCACCCACACGTTGTGTTAAATAAAGTACAATAATCGCAAGAATTTTCTACATATTAGAAAACTTGCTTATTGGAAATATTGTTTGTGTTTTTTATAAACACACAAAAAAAAAATACCACTAAAACACACACACAAACACTTAACATTTTACACAACATTCATTTTTTATTGCCGCGTTCGTTGTTCAACATTACGAGTGTTTTGATTTAAATAACAATCAAAAACAAAAAGAAATCATTCTGATATTGATTGTTAAAGTGTTTTTTAATTGTAATTACACGCAATTAATTACATAAAACAACCGAATACATAAAACAACCGAAAACAACCGAGGCACCGAATATCAACAACCAAAACAGCTGGTCGCTATCTTCGAAAAAGAGTTGCCAATTTGACGTGAAAAATAATCGCACCTATTGCGATATTCAACTTGGAGAATTTTTTTCGCAAATTTAACTTTTATGTTAAAATCTGGACTTACAACGCCAAGTCGTCCAATTTGGAGTACTTTTAAGAAATTTTTTATAAGTTTTTTATAAGAATTTTTATAAATATGTAGAGTAAAAAAAACAAAAAAAAAAATGTATATGTTTATAATTTGTCATTGAAATTGTAAAAAGGAAAATAAATAAAATTTTTATTGAATAAAAAAAAAAAAAATAATACAAACATTTTTTTTAAAAACTCGAATTTTTTTTTAGATTTTTAAACATAAAAATTTATTTATTAAGCTTTCAATAGTATTTTTCTGCAAATTAGAAAATTTTTCGACGAATTATTTTTTTTAAATTCGTGTAGTTTCTACGTATTAGAAACAAAAGCAAAAACTATTAAAAGCAATTTCTATTAATTGCAATTTTATTTGCATTTAAGCATATTTTTAGCTCACGCTAACTTTGCAGTAAAAGTTTTCTACAGATTACAAAACACTTTTTGCCATTTTTACTGATTTCTCCGCGCCTATCAAAGTTAATTAAACAGCAATGGCGAAACTTACGTCTTTTATAAGAAATGCTGACACCATTTTTGATATGGAGAGAGACTTCAATGATATTCCTCACGAAGAGCATACCATTTTCGCTCTTAGAATTCAAGAGGATGAGTTGAAGTCTCAATGGACTAGCCTAAAGACTTCATATGACGCTTGTTTGCTGAAATTAGTGGCAGCGAGTGGTGACGATGATGAAAACGTCACCCTAGTCAAAGTCAAATATCGCACATGTTATCAAACATATGTTCGTTGTCTAGCTAAGATGAACGAACTGAGCGATAAGCTGTCCGTGGCGAAGAAAAATAATGAAGTGGATATTTCAAGTTTTGAGATGCCGATGTCTGGCCATAATATTAACTTGCCGCCGTGTGACACCGAGATATTTCACGGGGATTATTTAACATGGCCGTCCTTCCGGGATATGTTTTCGGCTATTTATATTTCTAATAGTCGGTTAACACCGGTCGAAAAACTTTTCCACCTCAATCAGAAAACCCGCGGAGAGACCAAAGAGATTGTACAAAAATCTCCCCTCACGCACGAAGGTTTTGCAACAGCATGGGAAAACTTAAAGGATCGCTACGAAAATAAGTGAATTTTGGTGAAAGTTTTATTTAACCTACCAGCTGTAGCGAATGAGTCTGGAAGTGCCATTAAAAAGCTTCAGAGAGACATTAACAATTGTATTTCAGCATTAACCATGCACAAAGAAGATATTAGCAATTGGGATGCTATATTTACTTATTTATGTTCAACTAAATTGCCTGAAACTACGCTCTCTTTATGGGAGCAATCGATTGAAAACAAGGCAGAAATACCCAAATGGTCTGACCTTGACAAGTTTCTGACAAGTCGATTTCAGACTTTAGAAACCGTGTCTGACTTTAGAGGCGCCGTGCCAAAAGGGCAAAAATCAAGAGCGCCTCCACCAAATGTGAAAAAAGTCAACACATATCAGGCAAAAGTGACGAATAATAATTGCAAGCTGTGCTAAAATCACCAACATTCATTAAAGTTCTGTCCGAAATTTTTGGCAATGAACATAAATGATAGATCTTCAACTGCGAGGCGGTTACATTGTTGTATCAACTGCTTATCCAGTAGCCACGTGTCTAAAGATTGCAAAAGTGGCTACAGTTGCTCAACCTGTGGACAACGACATCATTCGTTGTTGCATAGAGACTTTCGATGTGCAAATAGTCAACAAAATGCGGGAGGTTCAAACACAAGATTAAAACAGTCCACTCCACAAGCCGCAGCGCTGTCACATGCTTCGGCAAGCGCTAACGAAAATATAAACTCGTGTTTCGCCTCAAGCAGTAAAGGTATCTTGCTTGGAACCGCAATGGTTAATATTTGCCATCGAGGATCCAGTTTTACCGCCAGAGCACTTATTGATTCTGGCTCAGAAGGATCCTTCATTTCCGAGAGGCTGCAGTGACTTATTCAGCTGCCTACGCGACGTGTTTGCGCTCAAGTCTCAGGACTTAACAATGTGGTATCTGCCAGGGTGCAAAAGGCTTGCACTTTGACGATAGGATCACCTATTGATCCGACGGTTCAAATAACCACGAGCGCTCTCATTCTCTCAAAGATTACCGGAAATCTTCCTACTTGCTCAGTAGATCCACTGTTGCAGCAAGCTTTCCCTGAGCTTACTTTAGCGGACAAAAGGTTCTACTGTAGCGATCAAGTAGATGTTTTGCTGGGTGGGGATTTGTACCCACAAATTCTTCTTGACGGGATCCGTCGTAATTTTCTTGGGTCACTTATTGCTCAAGAAACTATATTCGGTTGGATCTTAACTGGTTCAGTTCCTACCACTTCTTCGAAAACTCCAGCATCTGTTGTGTCATACTTTAGTGAAGTGTCACTTGACCGACAGTTAGCTTCTTTTTGGGAGCTTGAAAAGGTACCGCAAAAGACTTTGTCCAGCATCACAGACCAATTTTGTGAGGACAACTATGTCAAAACCAAGAGACGTACTCCTGATGCCGCAATGTGGTAATTTTGCCATTTAAAGCAAGTTTCCACATCAAACTGGTTTAGGCGATTCTCGCTATATTGCGGTACGTCAATTTCTTCGTAATGAGGTCAGACTTAATAAAAATACGACCTCCAAGAAGGAATATGATGGAGTGTTAAAAGAATACCAAGAGCTGAACCATATGAGGGAAGTGTCTTCTAGATTAGCTCAGAGAGAATCTCAGAGTTACTACCTTCCTCATCATTCCGTCTTGAAGCCTGAGAGCACAACGACTAAGGTTCGCGTAGTTTTTAACGCCTCTAGCCCTACCTCAAACAGCATTAGCCTCAATGATGTTCTTCATGCGGGCCCAGTATTACAAAGTGACCTCACTTTGCTTATACTGAAGTGGCGGTTCTTCCAATTTGTTTTTAATGGTGACATTGAAAAAATGTACCGCCAAATAATTGTAGACGAAGAACATCAGCGATTCCAGCGGATAATATTTCGAGATTGCCCCGAAAGTCCGCTGCGAGATTTTCAGCTGAGCACGGTGACCTTTGGAGTAAATTGTACTCCTTTCTTAGCTATACGAACCCTCATGCAGCTTGCTGAAGATGTGGAGCCCCACCTGCTGCTAGCATCAAAAATTTTACGTCACCATATGTACGTAGATGACGCACTGGCGGGAGGTCATGACCTGGAGTCAACAATTCAAGCTTGGACGGAACTTGAGAAAGCAGCGGCATCTGCAGGTTTCACCTTGCGAAAATGGACAACCAATGCTGATGAAGTGCTCAGAGGGATACCAAAAGGCCGTCGTCTGCATCAAGAGTTTTTGAAGCTTGAAGATACCAGCAACGTTATGACGTTAGGGATTAGGTGGAACGCGCGGTCCAATTATTTTTATTTCCATGCGCGTCCGTTAGACCAAGAGGGAAGCTTCTCCAAACGGGAGGTGCTATCGGCGATAGCCAAACTTTTTGATCCAGCGGGATGGTTAGCACCGGTCGTAGTTATAGCAAAAATCCTGATGCAGCAAGTCTGGCTGGACGGCATCGGGTGGGATGATCAGCTGACCTCTTTCACTTTGCAACGTTGGCAATCATTTTTGACAAATTATTCGAACCTCAGCAGCGTCCGGATTCCACGATGGGTCGATTTTTCTTCTGACGGTGAGACGCAGTTCCACGGCTTTTGCGATGCTTCAGAAAAAGCGTATGGAGCCGCGATATATATTCGCGTTAAGCATCACGATAGCGTCAGTGTCCACCTCCTCGTAGCCAAAACAAAGGTGGCACCAGTTAAAACGGTGTCCCTACCCAGGCTCGAGTTGTGCGGCGCTCTTCTGCTAGCAGAGATGGTCGAAGCGTTTCTGACGAATTTAGAAACGTACAATAATCAACTGTATTTATGGACAGATTTGACCATCGTGCTGGCGTGGCTGCGTAAACCGCCATACGCTTGGACCACTTTCGTCGCCAACCGTGTCGCAAAAATCAGCGAAAAGGTAAGGACTGAGAACTGGAGCCATGTGGATTCAGGTGATAATCCAGCGGATCTGGCCAGCAGAGGAATGGAGCCGCAACATTTAAAGGAAAGCTCATTGTGGTGGCATGGACCAGTATGGCTGAAACTAGAGCCCAGTTCATGGCCAAATCGAAGCTACGAGTATGACACCACGATGGAAGCGAAAGCCATAAAAGTTCACGTGGCATGTTCTCAAAATGTGAACCTTTTAGAGCGTTTTTCTTCTTTGCCTCGAGCCTTGCGAGTTCTGTCGTACGTATTACGATTTTATCATAGAACTCACAGGTAGCACAAAGGTAATTTCTGCCATAAGTCTGTGGCAATATCACAGGAAGAAATTAAAGAAACAACCAAACGACTCGTTATTGAAAGTCAGAAATTGGGTTATCCATCTGAATATACCGAGTTGTCGAAGAAAAGTTTGATTGATTCGAAGAGCTCAATTTTAAATCTGAATCCTTTTCTCGACAGCCAAGAAATACTTTGAATTGGCGGACGATTATCGGAGACAGATCATTTCACTTATGATGGACGACATCCGGTAATTCTACCGTATGCTAGCCAATTTTCTAAATTACTCGTGAAATTCACCCACGAAATCTCCATTCATGGTGGGAACCAACTTGTGTTGCGACTTATTCGAATGCAATATTGGATTCCCAGAGTCAAAAATATGATCAAGTCCATCATACACAACTGCAAAGTCTGTGTTATCGACCGCAAGAGGTTGCAGACTCAGATGATGGCGTCATTACCCCCAGAGCGCACAAAGTTATCTCGTCCCTTTGCGTCCACTGGAGTTGATTTTAATGGCCCATATGACATAAAAAATTATACGGGACGTGCTTGTCTAATAACCAAGGGCTACATTTGCGTCTTCGTCTGCTTTGCTACGAAAGCTATACATTTAGAGGCTACCAGTGACCTCAGTACTGTCACCTTTTTGGCAGCTTTTTCGAGGTTTGTATCACGAAGAGGATGCCCGGAGAAAATGTACTCCGACAATGGTACCAACTTCGTTGGTGCGTCACGCGCCTTTAAGGAGGATTTCAAGGCCTTTCTAAATGATTCAAAAGTTAATTTGGTGTCCAAATATGCCCACCAGCACTTAACCTGGCATTTTATTCCGGCAGGTGCTCCTCATATGGGAGGCTTGTGGGAAGCGGGTGTCAAAAGTTTTAAATTACACTTTCGTAAAGTAGCGTCAGACTTAAAATATACATTTGAGGAACTTTCGACATTGCTTTCACGTATTGAAGCATGTCTTAATTCACGCCCTCTAAGTCCAATGTTATCAGATCCTTATGATCTTGCACCATTGACTGCAGTGCACTTTTAAGTTGCAGGGCCTTTACTTGCCCCAATTGAACCAGATATCGCTGAAACTCCAATGTCAATTATAAATCGTTGGCAAATATTGAAGGCTATGAACCAAAGGTTCTGTCAAGTCTGGAAAAATGACTATCTGAAAAAAACTTCACAAGCGACATAAGTGGAAAAATCCTCGTGAAGACTTAAAAATAGATGACTTGGTAGTTATAAAAGCTGACAATCTTTCAGTGAATGATTGGCGCCTGGGAAGAGTCGTCAAGGTTTATTTGGGCTCTGACCAGCGCGTCCGTGTCGCCAATTTACGTACTGAGCGCGGCATAATTACTCGTCCAGTAGTTAAACTCATTGTATTACCAACAATGTAGACTTTGGTGTCCTCGTCTTTAATCTCTGTGTATTTGTGTGTGTGGTTTTTAAAAGCGTTCCCAAGGAAATTAACGTATTTAATTTCTTTTTCAGCCGAAATGTCGAGTACCCAAAAGCCCATCGCTTGCCAAGTGTGCCTCTTGCACCATCCGTTGCGGTCCTGCCCTACCTTTAAGGCAGGCAATGTGGCAGAGCGGCTCCGCCTAGTCGTCTTGTTCCGGTATTGTTCGAAGTGTCTCTCCCCAAACCACCTCACCGACATGTGCTCAAGTGATGGGCGATGTCGTTTTTGTGAAGAGGCACATAACACCATGCTGCACTTTGGACCGCATAAGAGCAATGGGCCTCATTTGTCTAAAGCGCGCGACGCGTAAAAGTCGTCACCGACTTTGAAATCTCACGATGGAGCCAGGCCTCGTTTGCCTCGGTCTTCCCGTCAGAGAAGGACGACCACCGAAGGGGAGTATGCTGCCAGACCTCGTTTGTTGGAAGTCACGGCGCTCTGGTAAAAGGTCGAGTTTACCGAAAGCCGAGCGCCGCCATCGTGGCCATGGTAGACAACGGCCCGCTCAACGCCACTCAAATAGTGGCTCTCAACGCACCTCCAATAGTGGCTCTCAACGCCGGTCCTCGCCTTCACAGTTGCCAAGTTTGCAACAAGTGACTTCGCTGCTCCCCACGACGGTTGTCAACGTGATCGATCGTGGTTACATGCATCGGATTCGGGCCCTGATAGATCACTGCGCTGAAACGTCCATAATTTCGCATCGAATAGTCTGCCAGCTTGGGTTGTCATCAACGATGGTTGGTTCGCATGAAGTGTGCTCCATAACCCTTCGAGCGAACTATGAATCTAACCAGTCGGTGACAACCCAGGCTAGAGTGGTAACACATTTTACGCGCATAACGCCGCGAAAGAATTTGGACACATCTATCAGGGCTAATTTCACGAACCTGATGCTCGGTGACCCCGACTTTTTCGTTTCGTCCCCCGTCGGCATGGTGTTATGGGTAGATGTGTACCCGAAAATTATTCAGCCTGGTATTTTTCCTTGTGGTTTGGGGGGACTAGTGGCACAGAACTCCATTTTCGGCTGGCTGGTATCGGGCTCGATTGCCCAATAATAGACGCACGATAGATACATAAGTTAAATTAAGAATAATAATAAATGCATAATAAATGAAATTCCGTATTAAGTTAGTTTAAATAATAACATTATAATGAATTTGAAAAACTGAGACATTTTTTAATTAATCAACTATTCCTTATAGACTTAAATTATCTTTAAGCTCATTTCTTTACAGTAGCACTGCAAGGGGGCCGGCATGTTTAGGCTGCAACCCTAAAGTAAAAGATTATTTAAATCACGTAAGCTGGTTACGTTGTTAACCTTCTTATCGACTCTTAACTTGTCGCTCGCGATCGGGTCGCCGAGCCTGCCTCCTTGCCTGCTAAGCAATCACGTATTGATTGCCGAAGTGAAGTGTATTGTAATTATTAATTATCTGCCATCTTTAACTTCATACATATAAATTTCTTCTGCTGCACAAATTGCAACCAAAAAAGTAAGAATAAAATTACATTTATTGTACCATTTTTTAAGCATAATTAACACTAATTGTTTTTATTCCTTTTCATCTCTATTGCACCAAAACTTCGAGCACTTATTGCCTGAAGTCTTCGTGCAATATATATAGGCGTTGAAATATAATTCAAATTGCAGCCTTCACCAGCTTATAGTTCATCAAGAAGAACAAATCAGCCTAGTTTGTTTACCTATTATTGTATGTTTTGTCGAAAAAAATGTTTAGGGGGATTTGAAATCCAATCTAGGGGTAAATGGTGAGAGGCATATGGCAACACTGGACTCTAGTTTTTAACAATATTTTCAAACCACGAAAATTGACTTCTCAAATCTATTACGAATTTGCTAAGAGAAGCTAACTAACACGCGATGGGTATGATTTATCCATAGAGGGCAATCAATTTTTTTTTATATTGCATCTTTTTGCTTTAATAGACACCAGGAAAAAGGAACATAAATAGTAAGGAACAAACTTTACAGAAATTGTAAATTTTGTTCCAGGATCGAAAAATGCATTAAAAAAATCGATTTAGACATTTTGAAAGAAGGCGCCCCTAGTCTGCCCAAAAAACAAAAAACATTTAATGGCTGTTACATGTTTTTTGCTTTGTACGGTTTTTTAATTCTCCATGTTTTGTTTTATAATAATACTTTTGTTCTTTTTAATTCAGTGTTTGTGTACGTTACTTGAACGTATTCAATTTTAACTTAACTGCTTTTTACACTTGACACTTAACTGCAAAATGTTATAAATACAATGCAAAAAACAGTTAAACTCAATTACACGTTTTTATCCATACATATCCATACATATTCAAGTCTTAACTGTTTTTTGTTTTGCACGGCAGTAGTGGGAATTTGCAAAATTTTTTGTAAAATTTGAAAATTTTTGAAAATCGTAAATAGGTCCATATTTGAATCAAATTAAATGCAACAAAGAAGAGAAGAATACTTATTTGAACAAAAAATTAATTATTTTAGAAATATAAGCAATTGAACTTAAAAATAAATAAAAAACCAATTGATATTTTAAAATTTCTTTATAGAAAACGTTTGCCGTGTAATTATTTAAATCATTGTTTAAAATGAATTGGCTAGCATTTAAAAGTTCCTACATAATAAGCAGATGCAATTTTTTTTTTATTTTACAAGCTCAACTTCACAACTTACCTCAAGTACTAACTTAAAGCATATACGTTTTGCAGCAAAAATTATTTTTCAGTTAAAAGTAAATATGATGTATATTTTTTTAATTTAAAGTTGTTTAACTTAATTCACTGTTAAAATATATTCGAAAAAATACTAATAGTTATACAAAGAACGGTAATAAACTGTACTGACCCAATGTGCCATACGGATCAGTTTCGAGATGAACTTAATTCTTCATATATTTTATCCGAAACTGATCCGTTTCCGTATGAAATTCTTTTCAAAAACGCGAATCGCTTTTTCGGATTCATCTCGAAACGGACACCAGATATAAATCCGTTTCGGACTCTTTTTTTCGATTCCAGACGGACTTTTTTTTTATTTAATGCGAATTCGCGATGGATTCGTTTGTTTTTAAAAAATACGGATTCTAAACGGCAAATAATAATTTGATAACGTGAAGACTTGTTTCGTCAAGCTGCTTGACCAACAATATGACTATGTGAGTAGTAAGAAGAATAGTACTATCACTTGCAAGGACTAGTGATATCCTTGCATTTTTCATAATTGAGAACTCAGAACCTTTGCTTAAATTGATATATTTGAAATTTTTGACAAAACACATTTTGTGTTTGAAGAATAAATTTTATTTTAAGATTGTGACAGTTGTGAAATGGCAACTTAAAATAAATAAATAATAAAGTGTGCAAAGGTCGAGAATGCCTTGATACCAATATTCGGGAGCAAATTGTTGTGTGGGCAATTGAGAAAACACATCTTTTAGATCGGTTCGTAAATTATTGACAATCTTGAAACCTGTTGTTGGATACGAAAAATGTATTCACTATGAAATCAAAGACAGCTTAACTGATTTATTGTGTCGAATATATATTCGTGAGGATAATTTTAAGCTTAACTTCAACATCTCATTGAAACATCCTAGTAACTTTTAAAGCTATAAGACAAAATGTATAAAATAAACGCAATTAGAAAAGTTTACGAAAATATCTTGTAGTAGCTCTAAACGGTTTGAAGGATATCTTCAGGAGCATGTGGCTACTGATATAAGGAAGCTATTTAAAACAAAAATACATTCATAATTGTATTTCGTTGCCCTGATTCAATGAAACTAAAATAAAAGAATTGATAACAACTTAAAAACTGCCTTTTATGTTAACGTTCTGACAATTATTTTGACGGATTCGTAACTGGCTTAAAACGGGTCCGTCGAAACACAAAAAAATCTAGTTCTGCGCTGAAGAAATCGTAACGGTTCGAAACGGATTCGAGTCAGTTTTTGTGTACATTGGGAAGTAGCAACTGCGGTCGCACTTAAAATGTCCGCATTGTCGAGTGAAATGAAGTTGAATATCTATTATGCCATAAATATCGAATGGTTACGAATAAATATAAGTTCCCTTTGCTTTGCAACACCGCAGCTGTCTTATAAGCAAATTATAACATTTCTATTGGGATAGAACTTCTTTATTCTCTCTTAAATGCAGCAATTATAAACATAACCTAATGATCATTAAATGAATTGAGACTAAAACTTTCCATAATCAACTTTTTAAACTTAAAAAGACATAAGTGTATTGGAGGGAAGCTAATACCCTTTCTTTTTTGGCATGGAAACACTTTTTATATAGTGGCCGCCACTGGAACTCACCTAGTTACTAAGTTTCACTATCAAAACATGTACAACTCAATACTTACAATGATTTACGATTACTGGGCGTAGGTTGAGTGCGATCACGCCATTTCTAATGCAGTTGCCTACAGAAAACATACGAACTAATTTACCAAATTTTAATACGAATACGACCAAAAACCCCTGATAAATGGCATTTTTATTGATTTGTGGGTGGCAAATGCAGGTGTCGCCAAAAATTTTCCCTGAATCTTTTCGTACTCAATAACTTCATTAACAAATTGAAGATTAATACAACCGTCTGATGCTATGCATTTTTATTTATTTATGGGCGGCCTGGCAAAATTTATACACAGAGTGATAGTCACTTGGACTCTGGGCACCCACACACCCAGTTTCATTATCAAAATATGTACAATTCATGCATAATAATGATTTCTAAAATGTGAGCACAGATATGCGACCATGCCCATTTTTTCAACAGTTGCCGACAGTAACCAAACGAACTAATATACCAAATTTTAGTCTCATACGACCAAAAACGTCTGAAATATGGCATCTTTATTAATTTGTTGGCGGAAAAAGGGGGAGTGGTAAATAAAATATATCCTATAAGAATTTGATAAAAAACAAATCGTTTGATATCTTTATCGTTGAAATTGGCTCAGTTGTTCTCGTGTGATAGTGGAATATAAAAACAAAAATATCTCAATATTTTGGGATTTACGATCCTTCTAGGAATCCCGGGATTTTCGGGACCTAAATATACAATCCTGAGATCCCGGGCTCGTCTCGAAATTTGATTTAAGATAGTTTTGATTTCGTAATTTTTTTTTGCCAAAAAGTACATAACAAACAGAGGCTTATTTATTGTGTTTTCAATTTTTGGGTTGTATGGGAGGTGGGCGTGTCCGTGGGCGTATGATGTTCATTTTTCCAAACCGTCTTTTTTTTGTTATAAAAAACACACGTGCCAAATTTTATCTCTGTAGGTTAAACAGAAGCTTATTTATTGCGTTTTCAATTTGTGGGTTGTATGGGAGGTGGGCGTGTCCGTGGGCGGATTCCAAAAATATTCAATAGTGCAGATCCTTGGGTCCATGTGACCATGTGTACCAAGTTTCATCCAATTATCTCAACTCCTTCTTCTTATCCTGTGTATACGGACAACACACAGACGGACAGACGGACGGACGTACGGACATGGATAGCTCGACTCACGTGGTGACGCTGATCAAGAATCTATATACTTTTCTATACCGGACTCGCTTCGTTCTATGCGTTTCAAACGTTTGCACAAAGTTAATATACCCTGACCTTTCAGGTTTAGGGTATAATGAATAAACAACTGACAGAATTGTTCTCCGTTGCTTGATGTTTTCAACGAGTTATTAAATAAGTGATTGGCTGCTCAAAGTAAATTTCTTCCTTTTTATTTCTTCCAGCATCAAATTCAAAGCGACTTCACATTTGATGTGGCGAGTACATTAGGCTTCGATAGTAACTTTGACTGGGTGGAGACCATAGGCAACTTCTTTAATCAATCTCATGGTCAAGCAAAGAATATTTTAGATGAGTTTGAAAAATTGTATTGGCTATTAAAAAAATTGTTTTTGGGCAGTTCCGGGATTAACATTCACTATTAATCAATCAATTCTAAAAAATGCGGGATACCGGTATCTCGACATCCCGGTATTGACATCACTAGCTCCTGTCCGCAATGCACGAATTTTTTGCAATGCAGATTGAATTATCTTATTAAGGCCTACATTACACACAGAAAAATACCTATGGCATATTGCCTAAAATGACTTGGGTAATTATTTTTATATGGAGCCTAAGAAACTTGTTTAAATTTCATAAGTTTTTTGTCAACTTAGGCATGCAAAAATTGTATAGTATGCCAAAGATTACTTGTGCAAAAGCAAATTGGGATTTTTAAAATATTTTCCCACATTGTTACATTTTCTTTCATTTGCAGCTATTCCTTTCTTACTTAGGTGTACAGACTTTGGTTTTCGCTTTATAAAGCAACCCGTTAGCTTTTTTGCTCACTCCTTTTGTTCTACTTTTCAGTTTGTCAAATGTGTTGCGTGCGGTGCGGTGCGTCTGTGTGCAGTGATTAATAAACAAATGCATAATATAATAACAAAAAAGTGAGTTTAATAAATAAAATTAATATAATTAATAAATAAAAACAAAGACAAACAACTAAAGAAGTGACAAATATACATAAGTGAAAAGATAAAAAAGAAATTATAAAAATTCATAAGAAATCAACGCAAGCGTTTGTAGCTGTTTTTAATGCTGCTGCGCCTGTGTTGTTGTTTTATTGTTGCACATTCCATTTTGTGGTTTTGCTATTTCATCGTAGTTTGTAACAAAGTTGTGCGCTTTGCGTCTTGTGCATTTGTTCAAAAAGAATTAAATAAGAACAAATACTGAGTTTAATAAATAAAAGTTGATAATTAATTAAAAACGGAAAGAAATAAGTGTAAACATAAATGAAAAAACCAACAATTCATTAGAGAACAACGCAAGCGTATGTATTTTTTTTTTTGTTACTGCGCCTTGTTGTTGTTGTATTATTGTGGCACGTGACCACCGTTATCAGATGGAAATACCTCAAAAATTCACATTTTCTCGCATTCAATTCTCACAAATAACCACACGTCAAAAATACCACAAAACACCCCAAATTCTCGAAAATTACCACTATTTATAGTTCAAAACTGGTAGTGCTGCACGTGACATTTTCTTGTGTTGCTATTTTAGTGCCTTTGGTGTAATAAAAAATTGAAAATATATTTAAAAATGCAGTGCTTTATTTGTTACAAAAAATTTGCATGTTTAAGCATGCTTATAGGTCATTTAAAAGTTTTGCATGGATGTAGTAAAGACACAACCTATATCTGTCCCATTGCAACCTGCAGTCAGCGCTTTACAAATGCACCTGCATATAAAAAACATTTAAAAAATCACAGTGATTTCACTGAAGCTCACAAGATCCTGAGAATCAAACAAAAAAAAAATAATGAACCAATCGATTTAAAAGAAAGTAGTGTTGTTTCAAGTTTAGATAATAATTTGTCAACTGGAGACTTAAACGAAAAAATTGAAAAGTGTACAGACTTATTTCATGAAATTTCAAAAAAAATTAGCGAGTTTTCATTAATGCTTCACAACAAAACCAACTTAACAAGAAAATGTGTAATAGAAATTCAAAATAGTGTTACAAGTTTAATTATAAGGCCAATTGTTGAGTGCATATCGAATTTATCATTACAATTCTGCCCAAACGACTCACAAAAGGTCTTAAAGACATTAGAAAAACTAAAAGATCCTTTTAAAGAAATCAAAACCGAATATAAACTTTTAAAACATCTTAAAAGTCTTGACTTGTTCGAAGATCCATTAAAATTCGATATAGATAGATCGATTTGCACCATTAACAAATGCGGAAAAACTATTATAGGTGAAAAATTAGATATTGGAGTCTTGCTACCAATTAAACATCAGTTTCAAAAAATTTATTTTTCATCATTTTCCTATATTGGTAGGGCATTTAATTCCACGAAACGACGAAGTCTGGATATTCATTTGCAAATTTATTATAATAGTTGATATTTTACTTCAATCAAGTTTTAATGAAATACAAATAAACCAGTTGCAACAATTAATCAAAGAGCATAATGAAGATTACGTAAGATTATTCAATGACACACTAAAACCAAAACACCACAACCTAATACACTACCCCACAGTAATTCGATTTTCAGGACCTCCTAAATTTTGTTGGTGCTTTAGATTTGAGGCAAAACACAGCGAGCTTAAAAGTTATGCTAGGGTAATTAAAAGCAGAAAAAATATACTGTTGTCTTTTAGCACAAAATATCAATTGAAATTTGCTTATCTATTGTTACAAGAAAAACTTTGTGTTTTACAAAATAAAAGAAAACATAAAACCAAAAGTAATTTCATAAATTTGGTATTATCTTATTTCGACATTTCAAAAGATCTTGTAGAGTCTTATAAAGAAATTACATATAATGGCATTGTTTATAAAAAATAACTTTTATTAACAAGAAGTAATCAGTCTAGCACTATTATTTATTCCATATGTGAAATCGTCATAATAAACAAGCAAAAAAGCTTTATTGTTTGTAAAAAAATAGAAACATACTTCAACGAGCACCTTTTGTGTTATAACATTAACATCATTTAAAAGTCAAGATTATTTTTTATTCGATATAACAACATTTGACGGCCCACCAATTAACTGGAATTTTCTTTACGGAAATTATTACGTATGGCCTAAAAAATACTTTCTATAATGGACAACTACATGATTGCAAACTCCCAACCAGACCGAGATCTCTTCAATTCAACACCAATAGAGCTAACCGATTGCGACAACGAAACGAGCGACGAGCTAGCAGTTCAATTACAAAAATGGGGTTTATACGAAGACCTTTATCAGTTTTTAACGGGTAATAATAGTAATTGATATAATTGTTTTCATCATTTTAATTTTCTTCCATATAAAGACAAAAAAATCACCATTCAAGTTCTGCGATATGCTAAAGAGCGCCACATTGATCAAATTTTTGAAGGCGATAAGATATCATCAAAAATTTTGTTGGAACATTACCTCATACAATATCAAGCCGAATTTGTAAGTTTATTTTTCTTATGATTAATGAATGAAAATATTTTTTTTACAATAATTATAATTATTATACATTTCAGGGAATTCACAATTTGCAACCGATATGTACTAATCACAAAGAAACTAAAACTTATATAAATGCACCTATTATAGAAGATATTCAGGTCAACTCTGTGCAAGCAATACTTAATCAATCAACTCAGGGCAAAGCAATTATTGACTGCTTTAAAACCAACAAATTACTTGCTTCTGCAGATAGAACAGCTATAGTCCACCAAATAGTGCAACATTTTATTGAAAAAGGACAAGCAATATCTGTGGAGCTTTGCCAAAAATTGGCCCAGGAGATTGTTGAAATTTTTAGCACAGAGAGTATTGATACTTACTTTTTTCAACATAGTAAGAGTGTTCCACCTAAAGGCAAAATCTGGGATCGGTATCAAGGTCGCAAGCGTTTGATACGAAACTTATCTGCTTACAACAAGAAGCAAAGGATAAGCGAAGACGCCGCAGACAATTCTCTTCTATCAACAAATAGAGAGGAATGTTCAAAAATTTGTGCTGAATTAAAATATATTCGAGAATGGAAGTCGGTAATTCCCAAATGGAAAAAAACATTCACTTTAAGACGCAATCAACTTAAAAATGAGCAATTATCTTTATCGGACATTCTTGACATTTGGCCACTGTACAAATTCGCAAAATCTCCAGAACTGGTACGTCATGGTGCATTTTTATATAAATACATATTTTTTATAAATTTTTTTAATAAAAAGGTTGACTTGGATTTTAACTTCATACACCCCAGCAAAAGTTTCAATTATTCCTTGTGGAATAAGTTTTGTAAATGTGCGAAAGAGATTTTCGAAAAATTGATTAAGGATGGAGCATCCAAAAATTTCTTTAAAGATATGGTTATCAGGCGAGAGAGTCTCGATATAGGTTTGTATGCGCGATTCAACAATTAGGTTGAAGCAAGTTTAACATTTAACTACAATGGCTGTCAAACTCATATAAGATGTAAATAAGATAAAAATGGTTGAGAGCGATTTAGTGCGTTTTGTTATGCTATGCTGGCCATGGTAGTTAAAAATCGTGAATAATACGCCAAACTTGCTTCAACCTTTTTATTGAGCAATGATGTGTCATTAAACTTTTTGTAATAACTTCAAATTAATTATATTTACTCTAGATAATACCAATATTGCTTATTTCTGGCTTCTTCATGCTGTGTTACCTCCTCGAAGCATCTGTTTAAACAATACTCGTGTAAAATACACCATTAGCGATGCACAAAACTCATTCACTGCAACTGCTTCTGAGCCAAATGAGGCAAAAGTTCTAATTGAAGAGAAAAGGGCGCGATGTTTGTTAAATAAAGAAACTTTACAACCTTTTGTTCTAGTTGTGGGCGAGGAGTTTAATTTCAAACAATTTATCGTTGTCGTTGATGATATTAAGTTTTCTTTTGATACATATTTAGGTGCCGTTGACTTTTGTTTTAAGCTTTTGTATGTTCTTAACATTAGGTATGCAAATGAGAGTATTCGTGTGTGGAATTTCATTCAAAATTTCTTATTTGATATCCAAAGTATGAGTAAAATTCCTGCTGTTGAAACATTTATAAAAGACTTGCAAAATATCATAGATTCTTAATTTTAACTCGTAATTTAACTATAATTACATATAAAACGTTATAGAATATTTTTGAATACGTTACTTTTGATTTCTTAATTTTAATAATTAATAATTATTATTTGCTTACACTCCTTTAATTGTTATCTTTATAATATGTTATCCTTATGTTATCAACCAAACCTAAGTTGAGTTTTCAGTTGGTAGAAGTTAGACACTTTTCTTACCATTCAAAAAGTTATGTATATCAGGAATTGATAGATTTAATTTTTTATTAACTTAAAACTAATGTATGTGTCAAATATAATTATACAAAAAATTGAAAATTGCAACTTTACCAATTTCTGAATATACAAAAAAAGTTGTGTTAGTCGTAAATGTACTCCAACATTAGAAATTTTCAGTTCTTGAAAATAATTAAAACACTTCATGTTGTATTAAAACTTTTTCTGAATTTTCCAATATTATTTTGCATATTTTAATATTTATTATATATTCTTACAATGTCAAAATGTAATTTGTGAATGAATTATTATTGAATTAACTTCATTAAAAATCAAGTATATTTAATTTTGCTAAATATAAATAAATAATTTTGCTGAAATATTTATTTTCATATCTTTTAATAAAATTCTATTGCTCAACATACTATATTGTGCCAATTAATTTAGTATTTTTTAATAATGCCAAAAATATGCAGCAACCAATTTTAGGCAAAGGCTTTAGTATAACTTACCTTAGGTTATATTACCCAAGTTTCTTTGTAATATTACCTAAAATCTACGGCAACCCATTTCAACCCTAGGTCTTATGAAGCCTTTGTAAGTAAAAGTATAATTTGCCTAAGGTTATGGTATCTAAATTCCTTTTATATATTGTCTAAAATCTACGGCAACCCATTTAAGCCGAAGGCCTTGCACAGAACACACAAGTTCTAGCATAAATTGCCTAATGAGAAAACAATTCTATTGCCTAAATTTCCTTTGTTTTATTATAGAAAAACTTAGGTAACCCATTCTGGCCGAAGGTCTTAGGCAAGTTATACCCGAAAATTTTATAATTTTACACTTTTTTTTCTCTGTGTGTTATGCACTCGGTAAGGCTCATTGTCGCTTTGAAATATTGCGTCTTGCAATACGTCGCAATTAGTTGGTAACTTTATTTCCCTAAAATTAAGCGGCAAAAGATAAATTTTTGTTTACTTTTGTTCAGAGATTTATAACCGACCAAGATTTATTAAGAAGGTTGACTCACATATTTGCTCACATATTTGAAGGCTGCCCATATTTGGCAGCACAACTGCACAACTAAATTTTTGACAACTAATATTTATTGCGGTAGTGTTTGTTTTGCTTTGTGTTTTTGTTTTCTGTATTTAATGTAAAAAAATAATTTAAATAAAATCAAGTGCACTACTTCGGATAATGAAATAAATAGAACAAAACATTAAATCAATGCAGCTCAAGACGGAGTATCTAACATAAGTTGTCGCTTCTTGCTGCATTCCATTTTTGTTTTTTTTTATTTTTAAATTAAAATTTTTTTTGTCGAAACTGTCAATAATATTTCACAAAAAAATACTGCCAGATTATTAAATGAAAATCCGTTAAGGTCTTGCGTTAAAAATTCTATGTATTTTCACGTAAAATAAAAAAATACAAAAGAAAATATATAAGGATACTCTTAAGTCGATCTAGCCCGACTATAACTTATTATTATTGTTGAAAATCCATGTGTTTCTTTATAGGCTTATAAATTTTAAATTTGGAACACTTAAAAAAGCACACTCTCACTTTTTGAAGTTGTAACTTTATTCATTCCTCATTTCAAAAATGAGTGGCTTAAATAAAAAAAAAAAGAAACAGTTTCGATAGTATCGTAAGTGTAGACGTAGAATTCCGTTTAATTCCGTCATCCGTCATTCCGTTTAATTGTCGTCATTGTGGATGGGCTATAAGTTGTAACCTCTTGTACTTTGTCTCTTTGGTTCGATTGTTTTGTTCATTTTGCACGTATTTTTATTGATCTTCCAAAAATTAAAAAATAAATGAATAACACTCAATTATGGACTACTTATCGATGCCAAAACAAAGAAAAAGTTAAATAGTAAGTAAGATTAAATGAGCAAGCAAAAAGAAACAAGCAAATTTCAAATTTTTTCGATCATTTTGTTAAGTTTGACAGGTTGAGTTCATTGACTTAGTTGAAAAGAAGGCGAAGCAAATGCACTTTCCATTGGTGCCATTTTCGTCTCTGCCCGATATATAGTTTGCGAGCTACAGTAGTATTAGTAGTTAAACTACTAATTTCATATAAAATTAAGACCCCGATTTTTAAAAAATCGTATGGTTACTATATTTCACGCTGAGCACATGTCCTTTCCTCTCGTCTCTGTCTGATATTTAGCTTGCTAGCTACACTTTCTGTTCGATGTATAGTTTGCAAAATACAGTCGCTAGTGCTAGTGGGATGAGGAATCCAAATTAATTTGCATTAAAAAAAAAAAATTAAAATTTTACGCCATCTATTGGGTAAAATCATAAAAAGAAATATGATCCAACTCGTTTTTTTCATAAGAGTTAAATCTAAGCGGATCACAGACCCATTTCGTTAAATTTGACAGATTGAGTTCATTGACTGAGTTGAACAGTAGTGCATACATAAACCAAATGCGAACTAATGCTTACAATGCTGCCAAAGCGAACCAATCAGTTCGTGCAAAACCATAGCATACAAGCAAAAATAACGAAAGAAAAACAAAGAAAGCAGCAGGCACATAAGCAGCTGATCATTGATTTTCTTATATAAAAACATGCATTTTTCTTCTTATATTTTACTATTTTGTGACTTTAATATAATAGTGACAAAATCCAAAAAATCTGTTAAAACGACCCCATACAAACCGCGCTGTAAGACGTAATTCTACGTCAAAAAATCTTAACTTATTCTTACATGTACATTAGAGCGACCAGGAAAAGAACGAAGATTGGATTTTTTAGGAAAGTATTCGAGAAAAAGCTTCGATAACACAGAGTAACAAGATTAATCTCTATAAAAGGTGCAGAGATCTCGATAAACAATCCCAAATGAACATTTTTTTTTTTTATTATCTTGTATATTTTCAAAGAAATTGAAAAAGAAAACCATTTTTTTACATTAAATTTTATTAAAATTCACTTCAAAAAGTTCGAAAGTAGAAAAGAGTTTTAAATAAAAATAGTGAACTTTAATAAAATTGCATGTAAAAAAATGTGTGTTTTTCAATTTCTTTGAAAATATGCAAGATTATAAAAAAACTAAAATGTTAAATAAAATTCCAGAGATTTCCTATCAAATAAAAAAAAAGTATTTGTAAATTCGTTGAAAATATTAAAGATACAGGGTTTCAAAAGAGCAGCCTCCGTAAAATTGTCAAATTTTTTTACTTTGAACGTCAATATCTTCGAAACTGTCAAAGATATTTTTATTGAATGCGCGAAAATTGAAAGGTCTAGTATTTCTTCATTGAAATCAGTCATAGTAATACAAATCGGTAGATCAATATAGTAGATATAGCAAAATTATCAGAAAAATAACTGATTTTCATGTTTTTGCCTATAACTCGAAAATTCGAGCTGATGGAGAAAAACGGAGTCCATATTTGAAATCAGGAATTTCAATTTGTCTATAATCAGTTGAAAAACCTGTTCCTGAAAAAAATCTGTTCCTGAAAATTTTATTGAAAACGTAAGTTTAGAGGTCCCTCCAACCCGTTTTTTGCATTTTCCCATACAATTTTTTATAGCTAACTCTAAATGCAGTGTTTCAATATATTTTTAAGGCAATTAATTGGTTCATAGGTCATTCTCAATACTTAATGTGTGGTTAAACTTGATTTTGACATTATTTTTTTATTACAGTTATTCGTTCGCGAGATATAAGCAAATTAAAATAAAAACTTGTAAAATATCTTCGACTTGGCCGAAGTGAAAATACCCCACGGCCGATTCGTAATGGTACAAAATTTTAAATTGTAGCTCTTTTTGTATGAGATTTAAACAAAAGTTTACTATTTTGATGACGTCTAAAATACATTCATATCAATTTGTTTTACTGCAAAGTAAAGACAAGCTTCTTTATAAAGTTTTCCATTTTGGGATTGTATGGGAGGTGGCCGTGTTCTTGACGTGGGGGATGGTGGCGTGGTTGACGCCAATTTTCCTCAAATTCTAACAGTCCTCAGTTTTGATATAATAATAATACACACATACCCAATTTCAGTTCTGTAGCTTAAATATTAGCCTATTTAAAGAGTTTTCACTATTACGGGCTGTATGGGAGGTGGGTGTGTTCGTGGGCGGATGACGCCCACTTCTCTTTCACAATTTATTTTTTATATAAAAATCAATCGTATCAAATTTTTTACCTGTAGCTTAAAGAGAAGCCTTTTTATAGAGTTTTAAGTTTTGGGATTAAATGGGAGGTGGGCGTGTGCGTGGGTGGATGATGCCCAATTTTTCTAACACGTCTTAATTTTTATATAAAATGAATACATATCTAATCTTACTTTTGTAGCTTCGACAGAAGCCTATTTATATAGTTTTCAATTTTGGGGTTGTATGGGAGGTGGGCGTGTTCGTTGGTGGATGATACCCATTTTTCGAACATGCCTTAGTTTTGATATAAAATGAATAAATACCTAATTTTATTTATGTAGCTTTGAAACCTGCCTCTTTATATAGTTTTCAATTTTGGGGTTGTATGGGAGGTGGGCGTGTTAGTAGGTGGATGACTCCTATTTTTCTAACACACCTCAGTTTTTTTTATAGATTACACAAATACCGAATTTCTGTTTTGTACCTTAAAAATTTGCTTCTTTATAGAGTTTTCATTATTGGGGTTGTATGGGCGGTAGGCTAGGTATTCATCCGAATTAGCCCATTCTCGATCTTTATCTTAGTTTTTTAGAAAAAAGCTTAAATATTGAATTTCAGTACTATAGCTTGAAAATTACGGCTGTAATCGTGTCAACAGACAGACGGACATGGCTTAATCAACGCAGGTGGTGATTCTGAGCAAGTTTTCTATACCTACCACGCCTCCTTATGGGCGTTACACACGTCGCGACGTGACAAAATTAATATACCCCTGACGCAGTACGCGTAAGGGTAGTATAACTAGTAAGGTGTATCTTCGAATTGGCCGAAGTTTAAAAACCCCCACGGTCAATTCATAAAGGTAAAAATATCTAAAATACAAACATATCAAATTGTTTTCCGGCAGCTAAAACATAAGGCTATTCATAATAGTTTTCATATTTGTTTCATATAGTTTTCAATTTTGGGGTTGAATGGGAGGTTGGCGTGTTCGGTGTGGTTTTAGTTTTGCAGCTTAAATATTAGCCTCTTTATAGAGTTTTCCCTATTATTGGTTCTATGGAAGGTGAGCGTGTTAATGGATTGATGACGCCCATTTTTTTAACACACCTCAGTTTTAATATAAAATACACAAATACCGAATTTCTTTTTGTAGCTTAAATATAAGCCTATTTATAGAGTTTGCACTCTAGTGGGTTGTATGGGAAGTGGGTGTGTCCGTAGGCGGATGACGCCTACTTTTCTTACACGATTTAGTTTTGACATACAAAACAAACGTATCAAATTTTTTGCCTGTAGCTTAAAGACAAGCATATTAAAGGGGTGGGCGTGTTCGTGGGTTGATGACGCTCAATTTCTAATACTTTTTTTTATTTAAAATGATTTTTCCTCATTTAACGTGCATCTAATTTTAAGCTTCGACAGAAGCCTCTATATATAAGCCTCTATATATAATAATAAATGGGTGGATGATGCCCATTTTTCTTACACACTTTAGTTCTGACATAAAATATACAAATACTGAATTTCAGTTTTGTAGCTTAAATATTAGTCTCTTTATAGAGTTTTCATTATTGGGGTTGTATGGGAGGTAGGCGTGGTTTTCAGCCGACTTAGCCCATTCTTGAACTTGATCGCCCCGCCTCCTTATGGGCATTACACACGTAGTGACAAAATTAATATACCCCTTACGCGTGGGGTATAAACATAATATTTTTTAAAAATTCCACTTTTAAGAGATCCTATAAAAATAACGGTACTTTCCAAGTAAAATATTTGTAAGCACGTTTGTTTAATATTACTTTTTGATGGTAATACTGAAAACCGTTTAGCATTTTATTTAAAACTGATAGAACTATGACCTTATAAGGAAAGTACTAATTTTTAAAAAATGTTGAATTACTTTAATGCAACAACAAAACATATGCCCAAAATATTTTTTACATCACTCTCTCGATGATTTTGCCTTCTTGACGTCAATTTTAAAAAATAGTCCAATAAAGGATTTTCTACTTTTGAAAAAAAATAAAAATAAAAACGTATTAAGTACTATTAAGTAAGTAGTTTACGAAAATTTCGAAATTCTTAGAACTCTTCTCTATTTTTGATGTTATGTTGTTTTGTTTTCTTAGATAACGGTTTTTCAAAAATCGCGTCATTTTTGTGGGTTTCTGTACACATTTCGCTTTGAATGCTATAAGTTTAATATCAGTGTTTATCAATCAATTACGTCTTTGAATACAGAAAAATGTATATATTGGCTAGTAGATTGTGCTTTGGAGTCGCTACCAGACGAAAAAACACTACGCCATCAGACTTAAAAAAAAGAGAGCAGAAAAAGCGTGAGCGTAAAAAATTTGAGGTGTACCAGGTCAAGAAGGATGCTCGATAATTCTACCTGCAGGTTAAACGTCTAACCAAAGGTTTCAAGCCAGGAGCATCCACTTGCACAATGGTCTCACAGACCACTTTTGCTGTCCAAAACCTATATTTTCCACACTCTGTTTTTGTTGCTTTATTGTAATAATATCAGAGAAAATATTTCAAACCAAACTTTCTTGTAAATACTCATTTACAGTTAAACAGTAACTCAACAAAGTTGTGCTTTCTGAGAAGAATTGTGAATGAAAAACGAACGCGTTTATTTCGAAGCTATTGAAATATAATTCTTGCTAAAAATAAACAAAGTAAAAAAAACTATTATATGCAAAATAAAGCTTATATTAAGTACTTTAATTTTTATATACCAAACTTTTTAAAATAAAATCTTGAGTAGTGAAAAAAATCAGTTGTGTGATGTAGCCTATAAAATGATTGTTTTTCTTTATTTCTTTATTTAAAGTTTCTGTTGACTTGCAAAATTTTGCCCAAGTTTGCCCAGCCTAAAACTAAAAAAAAAAGAATAATTTGTGATGTAGTGAATCTGTTTTAATAAGTTTTGTGTTGCGATTTTTTAGAAAAACCATTTTTTTTGCAGACAACTTCTGATTCAAAAAAGTCAGATATTTTTCAGACTTTGGCGAAAAGAGCATATTAAAGATCAAAAACAGTCTTGTATGATCAATTATTTGCTGAAAAAAATTGGAAAGAAAACATTCATGATGAATTTTCAAAGTATTTGACAAAAAAAGTGCGCAAACTTTTTGGACGCCATATTGGATCTGCCATTTTTAATTTTTCATTTTTTATATCAAATTCGAAATCAGCGACACCGAAAATCCCCTTTTGGAGGTTTTCAGAATTTTGGCCAGAAAAAGTGTTTAGCGAGCCCATTGTGACTTGTAGAGATAAGAATGGTGATCTGGTTACAGATACGCAGTGCACATTGAGATTATGGAGACATCATTATTGAATCTGCTTGCGGGCGACGATACCAACAATTCCGCCCTTAAAGAATGCAGTCCGACACCACCAATCGACGATGATGGAGTGGAAATTCCACCACCTATCCATGACGAGGTTAAAGTTGCTATCAAGTGACTCCAAAACAACAAAAAAGCAGGTGCTCACGGCCTGGCTGCTGAATTGTTTAAAACCGACGGAAGCGAATTGATAAGGTGCATGCATCAATTCATCAGAAAAATATGACTAGCGGAAAGCATGCCTGACGATTGGAATCTCAGTGTGCTTTGTCCTATACTTAAGAAAGGAGACCCGACAATCTGCGCCAACTACGAGGTATCAGTCTTATTTCCATCGCATACAAGGTTCTTTCGAGCGTATTGTGTGAAATATTGAAACCGCATACCAAACACTGATTGGACCTCATCAGTGTGGCTTTCGTCCTGGCAAGTCCACCATAGACCAGATTTTTACACTATGCCAAATCCTGGAGAAAACCCACGAAAATGGGTTAATGACGTTAATGACGACATTTTATTGTTGGGCGATTTTAATCTGCCCGACTTAAAATGGCATTCTTCTGACGATGATACATTTTTTTGTGCATCTAATGCAAAGACTCTTGGGGAGCATATATTCGTTGACAGTATATGTTCTGACTTACAACAAGTAAGTTGTATTTATAATAGTCTGGAAAGACTTCTTGACCTGGTCTTAACTACGGACAGTAACAATGTCATTGTTAAGAGGGCCTTCCATGCTCTTACTACTATTGATGCTTATCATCCACCTTTGAGTATTTGGTATAGATCGGATAGGGAAATATAGTTAATTCGAGTTAAGTGGACAAGGTTTATGAATTCAATTTTAAAAAAGCTGACTTTTTAAAATTGAACGTAATTTTAGAATATATAAATGAACATAATCTTGATGAATCCATAAATTTTTTTTTTATTTGGAACTCTTTGCTGTAATTTCTCAGTCTGTACCATATAGCCTCAAATTTGCAAAGAACTCGGTGTACCCTTGGTACACAAAAGAGTTGAAAACACTTCGCAATAACAGGAATAGGGCATGGAAGAGATATGTCTGTAGTTTGGACTCAAATGACCTAGAAATCTACAAACGTTTGTTTCTGGAATTTCAAAATCTTTCAGCTGCTTTATATAATGAATATTTAGACAATATTAAGCTGAGAATATTGTCTGATCCAAAGAGATTTTGGGGGTTCATAAGTACTAAGAAAAAATCTGATGGATTTCCTTCATCCTTCAAAACTCTTGATGGTTTTACGGACGATCCTTCTATAATTTGTGGCCTTTTTGCCAATCTCTTCAAGGAATCTTTTTGTTCAGATTCATTTAACCCTGATGAAGGTTACTTTGACTACATGAACTCTTCACCCAGGGTCTCTATGGAATCTATATCCTTTACCTCTGATGATATTTTAAAGTATATTGGGACAATCGATGAGGATTTTGGCGCTGGAGCTGATGGAATTCCTGCCGCAGTGTTAACTCAATACGGATCCGTTTTGTGTCAACCACTTTCTTTATTATTTAATAAATCAATTACAGAAAGTTATTTTCCAGTTTTTTGGAAAAAATCATTTATAAGTCCTATATATAAAAAAGGTTGCAGGAATGATGTTAATAATTATAGGCCTATCGCTAAGCTTTCGTCTATTCCCAAACTTTTTGAGCGAATTGTGTACGATCGTGTTAAAATTCATTGTTGAGAAGTCATTACAACTCGTCAGCATGGTTTAGTTAATGGAAGATCCACTGTGTCTAATCTTCTCGATTTACAACATTCTGCTTAAATTCAATGGAATCTGGTAACCAAGTCGACTGTATTTACACTGACTTTAGTAAAGCATTTGATAAATTACCTCATGATTTAATCTTATTTAAACTAAAGTTAATGGGATTTCCACATTATTTTATATGCTGGATAAAATCGTATTTGACTGAGCGATCTTATCAAATACGATAAGATCGTCTGATCCCCAAGTTATAATGTGCATGTTGAACGAATAGAGAGGATCCAAAAACGTTTTGTTCGGTTTGCTCTAAGGGGTTTAAGTGGAACTGATATTTTAAACCTTCCTCCTTATGAGGATCGTTTAAAACTATTAAGAATGCAGTCACTAAGTGAGCGATGAGGTCCGCAGATATCGTTTATTTACACCAACTCATGTCCGGTGTTTTCGATTCTCCGGAAATTCTTTCTCTCATTAATTTTAACTCTAACCGTAGAAGCAGTAGAAACGCTCACACTTTAATTTATTTACCTTTTAGTAGAACGAACTATATGTTAACTGCTCCTTTAAACCGCATGAGTACCTTTGTTAACAACTGTAGCGTTTTTTATGTTAACTTGTCAAAAGGTCAACTCAAAAGTAGATTAAAAGCTATTCTGTAATTAGATCTATGTGTGCATGGTTAGTAGTTACGTCTTGTGTTGTCCTTGAGCCCAACCCAAACTTTGGTGGGTAAATTTTTTCCACATTAACTTTGTTTTGAGCCACTGGAATCTTTATCATTAAAACTTTTTGATGCTTTGGATTGTGGCTTCAAATGAGTTAATGCTGAGAAAGTGCGAAAAAGCTGTAGTAGCTGAACTCTTTTGTTATTGCATGTAAAAAAAAAAAAAAAAAAAAAAAATAAAATCGACACCCATCATCTCTTTGTCGATTATAAAGCTGCATTCAAAAGCCCGATTCGGGATTGCCTGTCCGCAACAATGTTAATAACTGCAAAGTTGATAAGGCTCTGCAGTATGACGTTCAACAATACATGCAGCTCCGTCAAAGTAGGAAATGACCTCTCTGAAACCTTTAATACCGAACGAAATTTCAAACAAGGTGACCCGCTATCATGCGATCTCTTCAATTTCATTATGGAGGGGATCCTACGAAAGGCAGGTGTACATCGAAATGGCACCATTTTCTACAAAGGTGTCCAGCTCCTTGCGTATGCTGACGATATCGATATTATCGGCTGAACCAAGAGAGATGTATCTGCTGCTTTCACCGCTATCGAAAAGAAATCACCCAAAGTGGGTTTGACGGTGAACGAGGGCAAAATAAAGTATATGCTGTCTGCAAATAGGGAAGCGTGGCGTCTAGGTTTCCATGTTACAGCAGGCAAATATAACTTTCAAGTTGTTAAGGAGTTTACATACTTTGGCACCGCCGCACATACTTTGACCAGTGGGAAAAAATCAAAAATGTTTGTGTCTCAAAACCTAAGTCAGATAATACTTGCACTAAGAATCCAAAATATCAATGCAAAATATTTAGTTTAGTGTGAACTACAGCTCATTAAAGTCAACGCTTTTTATGATTTTTTATTGTTGTGAACTTTTCATTTTTGCGCGTCATCTTAAGAAAAAATGCTGTAACCACATTTCTTACACTAATGCTTTAATTTTTTTTTTGTATTTTTTAAAAAATAATTAATTTAAACAAGTTGTATATTAAGCCGGATCGATTTTGTATGGAGAAAAAAAAAGTCATCCGGACACCGACTCAAAAGTTAGAGGGACTCTTAAAAACTATTTCTGCATCATTTTTTTTTGGATCGGAGAAATCCCCATGGAGCGGTTTTGGTTCTCCTGAACCCTTTTTTTGGCCAAAAAATCAAGTTTTTTGCCTATAACTTTTTTTTTTCTTCAGAATTCATACCCAAGATAAGCAAAAAAGTAAAGATTGTGATAGTACACAAATATTGGTTAAAAAAAATTTTGAAATTTGTTGTCCTTACAAACTCTTTTGTGACCCCAAAAAATCGATATTTCATCATTTTCGAAAAGGTGTTTTTTTTAAACACCTATAAAATATACATTTTTCGTGGTATTCATATGCATTTAAGCTTATTGGTAAAGTATTGAGCTATTCTTTCCATTGGTATAACGTAAGGAGTGGTTTTATCAAAAGTGAGTTCCATGAAAAATACGTATATTGTAGGCGTTAAAAAAAAATATTTTCGAAATTCATGCATTTTGTACTGGAGCGCCATCTGGCGTATACTTTTCTAAAAAATGGTTGTCAGAATTCGATTTAGCGTACCTAAAAACTCAAACTTACCAAGATTTGTCAAAATCTAACGGTAATTAAGGCAATTAAATAATAATTAAGCTGAAGAATCCTTCTGAATATCAATTTCTCATGTTTTATATAATTGTGGCACTAAGTTTTGGTTAAACTACACCATAAGATATATCAATGGAAATAAGAGCTCAATATCTTTTCACTAAGCATAAATGCATATGAATACCACGAAAAATGTATATTTTATAGGTGTTTAAAAAAAACACCTTTTCGAAAATGATGAAATATCGATTTTTTGGGGTCTCAAAAGAGTTTGTAAGGACAACAAATTTCAAAATTTTTTTTAACCAATATTTTTGTATTATCACAATCTTACTTTTTTTGCTTATCTTGGGTATGCATTCTGAAGAAAAAAAAAAGTTATAGGCAAAAAACAAGATTTTTTGGCCAAAAAAGGGTTTAGGAGCACCAAAACCGCTCCATGGGGATTTCTCCGATCCAAAAAAAAATGATGCAGAAATAGTTTTTAAGAGTCCCTCTAACTTTTGAGTTGGTGTCCGGCGATATCTAAATTGCGATCCGGCTTATTGTATATATATTTTTTTTTTTTTTTTTAATATTTTCAAGAAAATTTAATAAAATAACAAAAAATTAATTTACAATTATCAAAAAAATTTTTAAATATATTGAAAAAATTGCTGTTTTCAGCAGTCAATTAAAAAAAATTTCCACGAGTGTCACCTTTCATTTTGATACATGTCTTTGTATGTTTATTAATCTTTCAGGAACATAAAATATTTTGTCCAACTTTGAACCACTTTTGGAGTTATCGCATTTTCAAAAATGGTCTAAAAGTTATTTTTTACAAATATAAGCTTAACGTTGTTTGTGTATGTTATAAAAAAAAACCTAAACAAACATATCGCACACGATCTTCAAAAGAGACACAACTCAAAATTTTAAAATTTTCAGGAGAGGCAAAAAACTATTTCTTTTTCAAAGCAACTTCATACAAAAGAGGAACACAAAATGATTTTTTAAAAATAAAAGAGCAATCAGATTAAAACAAAATTTTAACAGTCGATGGAGATGTGCATTACGAACTGGTTTATATTAAAAAGTCAAAATTGAAAAATTTTGAGTTGTGTCTCTTTTGAAGAAGGTGTGCGATATTCTTTGTACTCTACGCCTAAGAGAAGGGCATATCTGTTTATAAAAGTTAAGCTCTAACGGAGAATAACAAAACTGTTTTTTTTTTTCAGAAAATTAAAAAATTTTTTTATAAATTGTTATTCACATATAAACTTCAAAGAACGTTTGAGTAATCGAATTGAATATTCAAAACTATTTTCAATATTAGTTAAAATGAATTCATAAATTCTTAAATGTAGCGTACTCTCATCATTTCTCAAAATTACCCTAATTTTACCGTATTTTTTTGAACGAAAACTGAGAACTTGCAAAAAAGTTTAATTTTATTTGCACGTGCATTGAAAAAAAAAGAAATGTCAATAATTTCAACTAATAAAGATTTATTAAATTCCTGGATTTCTGCTGGTCCAAGAGATAAATTTTTGATTTCAAAAAGTTTTGTTTAAGACAAAATTGGTGAAAGACTGTTTAATGAATCAACAATAGAAAACATTCGGATTTTTGAGATTAAATTAGAAAGAAAGTGGAAGGAGTGACACTACAATAAAAAATTGTTAATAAATAAGAATGAAAACTGGTTAAGTGTCCATCTTATAAGAATAAGGAATAAGAGATTTTATAATTCCTGATCCAGATGAAGCAACAATAAACTTTGTTTGTATACAGTATAAAAAAAATGTCACTTTTTAGCAACCTAGCACGGCGGTATTTTAACTTCAGCCAATTCGAAGATATTTCTTACTAGTTTTAATTAACTCCTATTAACTTGATTAACAAAAAAATACATACACGATTAATATTTTTTTTTTTTTAAAACCTTTAAAAAACCTAATTTTTGGCTCAAATACTTGATTTACATACAGGTTTTTAACTTCAAATTCAACCTTTTCCATTTCAAATTAAACTTTTTCCAAATCAAATTAAACTTTTCCATTTCAAAAAAAACTTTTTCCATTTCAAATAAAACTTTTTCCATTTCAAATTAAACCTTTTCCATTTCAAAAAAAACTTTTTCCAAATCAAATTAAACTTTTTCCATTTCAAATTAAACCTCAGCAAAGAAAGCGATTTATTTTAGATTTTTATTGAATTATTAACATGTAATCGAAAAGTATTACATATTTCTTGTGTAAATAGCTGTTTGAATAAAATATATTAAAACTAATATCACTAGTTAGAACTAGATGAATCCCATCGAAGAAGTTATTTCAAAAGTCAAGTTAATTGCGAGAAATATGCTAGCTTCTCAAATTCTGATGCACGCGCTGATTTAAGGAACATTAGAACATTATCAAGGAATCTATAACGACTGTTACATCCACAGATTGTTATAATTATTACACGCATATGTACATGCAACTACCTTCAGCTGCTGCAGGGGTGCCCTTTTAAATATTTACTTATATATTTACTTAAAATTTTGTACTTATCTCTAATTTTGTTTTTTGTTGATATTTCTTGTAAAAATTATAAAAATTAAAACCAAACATTAAAAAAAACTCATCTTAAAAGTTAATTTATTATTCTATATTTTTTTTGGAGATTTTATGAAAGTGAATGGCAAAGTTCTTAAAAGTCTAAGTGTTAGTGATAAACGTCGGTTGGATTATGTATTACAGTGTTTTTTTGGTTTTTAAAAAATTTAATTTTGATTAACCATTTCTATTGAAAATGTGGTGTAAATTAGCCAGTGTAAACTAGTGCTATTAATTTAATATATTTTATTCAAACAGCTATTTACGCAAGAAATATGTAATACTTTTCGATTACATGTTAATAATTCAATAAAAATCTAAAATAAATCTCTTTCTTTGCTGAGGTTTAATTTGAAATGGAAAAAGTTTAATTTGATTTGGAAAAAGTTTTTTTTGAAATGGAAAAGGTTAAATTTGAAATGGAAAAAGTTTTTTTTGAAATGGAAAAGTTTAATTCGATTTGGAAAAAGTTTAATTTGAAATGGAAAAGGTTGAATTTGAAGTTAAAAACCTGTAAATCTGATTCGGTATTTGAAATCAGCAACCAAAAATTCATAACAATCGAACGACTCCTTGTATTTTTTCCCCACTTTTGTATGGGCTCAAAGTACTGTGCCGTAAACAGCAAAAACAATGTCAGCCTGGAGATAAAGCGGAGAATAACAATTGCTAGCAGGTGCTATTACGGGCTAAGTAAGCAATTAGGTTCCATAGCCTTCTCTCGATCGACAAAACTAGCACTCTACAAGACGGTCATCATACCTGAGGGGGTTCACAAAAAAAATCTTTTTTTTTTTATTTCAATTTTAATTTATTTTTAATATTTATTTTTAGAACTGTTTTTAACGAATACAAATTTTATAATAATTTAATATATGAATTAATAAAAAATGACAATATTTTGGATTCTTAGATAATAATTTTGTAGATAAATGTATAAGTGTATATTTTATAAAGTGTGCGTTTTTTATGTTGTGATGTTGGTGTCTATATGTGGTGGTTTTGAGTCCACACATACCTGTGCTTCTCTATGGCGCTGAGGCATGGGTGGTATCGCTAACAGATGCAGCCGCTCTTGGGGTGCTCAAGAGGAAAGTTCTTCGCAAAATCTTTGGTCCTGTTCGAGTTGGCGACAACTATCGCATTCGAATGAACCACGAACTGTACGAGCTCTACGACGACATTGACTTAGTCCAGCGTATAGCATTTCAGCGACTACGTTGGCTGGTTCATGTCTTAAGTATGGATGAAGAGGCTCCACTGAAGAAGGTGTTTGAGGTGAAAGCCGAGGGTCCACGACGAAGAGGAGACCATTCCTCCGATGGATTGACCAGGCCGAGAGAGCCCTAACCGCGCTTGGTGAAAGAGATTGGAGACGATGCGAGAGTTATGGTGTGAAAGATTAAGAGAAACAACTTATCTTGTTGAAAGTTAATTCTTTTCTGATTTTATTAAAATTTTCTCTTACGTCTACAACTTTCATTAAAATTTTTTCATATAATACATAAATACAAGTAAATATATTTCACACAATGTAGTGAATGTATGCTTATGACATACATTCCAAAGAAATGTTAAATATGAAAACATATATTTATATACCACATGTATGTTTATGACATAAATTCCAAAAATGCAACTCGATAATATTTAAGTGTAACCCAAACTTAAATAAGTGCAACAAAATATTGAATAGCGGAAAGAGATACTTGAAATAACTTAAATAACAAAATAATTTATGTGACATACAAAAGAAATGTAGAATAACCAAAATAAACAAATGAACTGATTTATTTGGCATATTCCAATAAAATACAATTACACTGGCTTACAGCCAATATGTACTTTGAATGCCACTATCCTTTTCTCATGTTAAATCGGTCGCTAATTCCGAAAAAAATTTTTTTTTTCTGTCACTCCGTTTTCGAGATATTGCCCACTGTAGGGTTTTCAACGAAAAAAAAAATTTGGTTCCACTTAATTACATATATCTCCAGAACCAACAACAGTAATCAAACAAATGATATATCAAATAAAAGCTAATAAAATTTCTTACAAACAATGCAAACATCATTTTTTGGTTGAGCTGTTAGTTTTGGCGGAATAAATTCAAATTTCGGGGATTTTTTCTATTTTCAGAAAAATTTCCAAAAAAAGACAAAATAGCTGCAAATTTCGTTATGTAATCAAAATATTTTGTTACTTTTGATATTTTTTACTAAAAGCCTTTATTTTTCAAAAAAAATAAGCTATTATTGAAGAAAATCTATTGAGAAATGAAAAAATTGTGTTTAATGGAAAGAAATCACCCAAAATGTGTGATTATCAATTTATGCATTTGGACTTATTTTATTGCCATAAAAAAAAATGAGAACTAAAGGTTGTTGTAATAAAATCAATTATTCTTCATTTTTATTGTTCTTTTAATAATTAACATTATTTTTACATTATTTAAATTATATATAATTATTATTAATAATTTTTATTGTTCCCTTAAATCATTTATATTGTTATTTACATTGTAAATAACTTTTATTTATTATTCAGAAATTCAAAATTATTAGAAATCTTGTTTTGTTGTTTATTTAATTCGAATTGGTTTCTCTGATGAGAAACCAACAATAGTCGCCCATCATTCCTTCGTCCCAAAATCCTTGGTACCGATTCTCAATTGCTTTCATCTGTTGGTGGAATCTTTCCCCATGTTCGTCGCTCTCGTCACCGAGATTCTTCGGAAAAAAATTCAAATGGGAGTGCAGAAAGTGAATTTTCAGAGACATTTTTACGCCCATTTTTTTATAGTTCTTGACCAACTCGTTGACTATTTTCTCGTAAGATACACTTTTATTGTTCCCGAGGAAGCTAGAAACAGTCGTCCTAAAAGAATCCCACGCCGCTGCCTCAACTGGTGACAATAGTTCTGCGAATTGAAGATCGTTTAACACCTTTTTTATTTGCGGTCCAACGAAGACACCTTCTTTTATCTTGGCATCAGAAAGATTTGGAAAAATCGTTTTCAAGTATCTGAATGCTTTGGTTTCTTTGTCTAACGCCTTGACAATGTTTTTCATAAGTCCAAGTTTGATGTGCAGCGGTGGGAGAATTATGTTTTCCTTTTTGACAAGTGGAACGTTTTTGATGTTGCTCTCTCCAACTTTCGACTCAATTCTTTCTGGCCAGTCCTTTTTGTAATAGTGGTGTTCACGTGCTTGACTGTCCCACTTGCAGAGAAAACAGCAGTACTTTGTGTAGCCACGCTGTAAACCACAAAGCATACCAACGACTTTGAGATCAGAACATATTTTCCAGTCGTGTTGTTCATATTTAATACATGCCAATAGCTACGCCATTGTTTCGTACGTTTCCTTTGTGTTGACTGCATGTGCGATCGGAATCGATGGCTTTTTGTTACCTATATGAAGCATTGTTTCCTATTTTGTTTCCTTCAAGCTCACTTTGCTGCCATCAATAAACAGACGCCACTCTTTGGGAATGTACGGCTGACCGAAGGTATTAAATAAGCCAGGAATGTCTACGCAATAGCAGATATTGTCATTCTTAGTAAAGTGTATAGCAAACGGTTTTTCACAATTTCTGTAGTATGTCACCTTAACATCGGGTCTCAAAAAGTTGAATTGTTGCATACGAGAAGCATGCAATTCCGATTTTTCCTTTGACAGTTCCAAATCTCTTATCCAATCATTCAGCTGCGCTTGCGATAAAAGGTGAGTTGTGCTTTCAGTTGTAATGGTACTACCACCTGTGGTTACTTCCGACTCCACTGAATCTACGGATTTTCGATTGTTTTCACGTGTTGAATCGGGACAAGTAGGATATGGAACATCGTCAGAATAAGATACTGTCAATGAAACAGTCGGGACAGTGGCGTATATCACTCGTTTGTGTTTTCCAACACCAGTCACTTTGGCAAGACAAAAATAGCAAACGTTTAGGTGGCAAAATGGTTGTCTCCAGATCATCGGAACATCGAATTTCATGTATCGTTTTTTACCCGAGCTCCATTCAGACAATATAATCAGTCTCTGAAAATTCACTTTCTGCACTCCCATTTGAATTTTTTTCCAAAGATTCTCGGTGACGAGAGCGACGAACATGGGGAAAGATTCCACCAACAGATGAAAGCAATTGAGAATCGGTACCAAGGATTTTGGGACGAAGGAATGATGGGCGACTATTGTTGGTTTCTCATAAGAGAAACCGATCCCGAATTAAATAAACGACAAAACAAGAATTCTAATCATTTTGCATTTCTGAATGATAAATAAAAATTATTTACAATGTAAATAACAATATAAATGATTTAAGGGAACATTAAAAATTATTAATAATAATTATATACAATTTAAATAATGTAAAAATAATGTAAATTATTAAAAGAACAATAAAAATGAAGAATATATGATTTGATTACAACAACCTTTAGTTCTAATTTTTTTTATGGCAATAAAATAAGTCCAAATACATAAATTGATAATCACACAATTTGGGTGATTTCTTTCCATTAAACACAACTTTTTCATTTCCCAATAGATTTTCTTCAACAATAGCTTATTTTTCTTGGATAAATAAAAACAAATAAAGACTTTTAGTTAAATATATCAAAAGGAACAAAATATTTTGATTACTTAACGAAATTTGCAGCTATTTTGTCTTTTTTTGGAAATTTTTCTGAAAAATAGAAAAAATCCCCGAAATTTGAATTTATCAACCAAAAAATGATGTTTGCATTGTTTGTAAGAAATTTTATTAGCTTTTATTTGATATATCATTTGTTTGATTACTGTTGTTGGTTCTGGAGATATATGCAATTAAGTGGAACCAACTTTTTTTTTTCGTTGAAAACCCTACAGTGGGCAATATCTCGAAAACGGAGTGACAGAAAAAAAATAATTTCTTTTTTCGGAATTAGCGACCGATTTTACATGAGAAAAGGATAGTGGCATTCAAAGTACAAACAACTTATCGATATTTGTACACCAGTGTTATCGCTTAGTTGTGTGTTTTATTGTAGCGGTTGTTGTAGTGTTGTTGTTGTTGTTGTTGCTTAGGTGGTGCTTTCGTCCACCTTGGTGGTAACGTAACTACTCCACAAAACAACTCGACATAAATATCAACGACGCAACTACTTCCATTCAAGGTACTTCAAGTTCTCTTTATAGAGTTTTAATTATTGTGGTTGTTTGGGAGGTAGGCGTGATTTTCATCCGATTCTTGAACTTGATCTTTTTTTTTAGAAAAAAGCTTAAATATCGAATTCCATAACGATAGCTTGAAAATTACGGCTGTAATCTTGTCGACAGACAGACAGACGGACAGACAGATAAACATGGCTAAATCAACTCAGGTGATGATGCTGATCAAGAATATATACTTTTCTATACCTTCCACGCCTCCTTTTGGGCGTTAAACACGTCGTTTAATAATTGAAGAGAAATTTATAACAAAGTTATTCTTCCTCAATATTTGCTTCAGAAGTGAAATGAATCCGTTCTCAAATTTTTGCCGACCAAAACTTGTTTTTTTTGTTCGACGACGTTTGTTCAATAACACTGGTTTACAAATAACGAAAAGTTGTTTGTACTTTGAATGCCACTATCCTTTTCTCATGTAAAATCGATCGCTAATTCCGAAAAAAAAATTATTTTTTTTTCTGTCACTCCGTTTTCGAGATATTGCCCACTGTAGGGTTTTCAACGAAAAAAAAAAGTTCCACTTAATTGCATATATCTCCAGAACCAACAACAGTAATCAAACAAATGATATATCAAATAAAAGCTAACAATAAAAATTATTAATAATAATTATTTACAATTTACATAAATAATGTAAAAATAATGTTAATTATTAAAAGAACAATAAAAATGAAGAATATATGATTTTATTACAACAACCTTTAATTCTTATTTTATTTTTAATGCCAATAAAATAAGTCCAAATGCATAAATTGATAATCACACAATTTGGGTGATTTCGTTCCATTAAACACAACTTTTTCATTTCTCAATAGATTTTCTTCAAAAACAGCTTATTTTTTTTGGAAAAATAAAGGCTTTTAGTAAAAAATATCAAAAGTAATAAAATATTTTGATTTCTTTACGAAATTTGCAACTATTTTGTCTTTTTTTGGAAATTTTTCTGAAAAATAAAAAAAATCCCCGAAATTTGAATTTATTGCGCCAAAACTAACAACTCGACCAAAAAATGGTGTTTGCATTGTTTGTAAGAAATTTTATTAGCTTTTATATGATATATCATTTGTTTGATTACTGTTGTTGGTTCTGGAGATATATGCAATTAAGTGGAACCAACTTTTTTCTTTCGTTGAAAACCCTACAGTGGGCAATATCTCGAAAACGGAGTGACAGAAAAAAAAAATAATTTTTTTTTCGGAATTAGCGACCAATTTGACATGGGAAAAGGATAGTGGCATTCAAAGTACATATTGGCTGTAAGCCAGTGTAATTGAGTGAGGAATCACTATCGATAAAACAGTAAAAAATTTTTGTTTGGACGCTGTAGAGCGAGCACGGGTTCAATGACAAGGGTGTATCACATATTTTTACGCACCATTTTAAAGAGAAATCATGAATTAATTAAAAAGGTTTATTACCAAGTAAAACACACGTTTTTAAAAATCGGTATTAATTGGCTTTACAGACAACAAAATATTTCAACAGCACATTCTTGGCATGTAACGGATGAAATTAACTTATAATTTTAAATAAACTTTGTTTTTATTCAAAGAAACCGTACAGAGTTGGGTATTCCTGTTGGTATCAAATAAATTTATCTTTTAAGAGTCCTTGCAAGCGTTTCCACTCAAATTTTCTTTTTTTCGTTTTTAATAGATTTCATAAAAGCTTATTTAAAACTTTTTGCTGGTAAATTTATGAAATTTTTGTGTAAGTTTACACGAGCAATATTTTGCAAGCAAACCTCTGTATTTTATTTAATACTAATTGCATTACATGATGCTTCTAATATTTTCTAAAATATAAATTTTAATACAAAATGTATTTAGAAATGCGCTATTCCAGCGCTTGGAATAAAAATTAGTCCAAGAAATATGACCGTGTAGTTTGTTGACATCAATATCAAAGGTGTGTAAATCAATAATGGCGCAGTAGATCTCCAATCACAAATGTACATTCGTCACACATGTACATTAGACCGTACCTCAAAAAAAAAGTGCGCCGTAAACCAGCGAATATGACGCATTTGTGCAAGACAGTTACGAAAAAAATTTTTTTTTGTTTTGACCGAACGTAGGGGTCGCGCATTGACATATTTCTTCATATCTCTGGTGTTTACAGTCGGATTTTAAAATTTGGTACAACAATGTTTTTGTCTCAAGAAGATCAATATGACCTCTTTAGAGTCATTGACCTCAGGTGTACCGTTCTAGTACTTACCCTCCAGATCTCAGTTCCTACCATCCTAATGTACCATCCTTATATCAAAAAAATAAAGCTCTAAAAATATCATTAATCTTTTGCCCAGGAAGTATATCGAAATTTCTAGCAGAACTATTTTTAAAAAATTTTTGAAAATTTTTTTGCCGCACGTAGGGCTCCCTTTTTCATTTTCATCATATCTTCGGTATTTAAAGTCTGATCATATTGAATGACATATCGATGTTTTTGTTTAAAAGAGACCAATTATTTTTATTCCAAACTAAAAAAAAGTATACTTACAAGTCCTTGGAAGGCCTGGAATTGATTTTGAGGAACTTTAAAGCTCGTAAAAGAATAAAAAACAATGCCAATGCTAACAGAGGTATCAACATAATTTTTGTTGTAATTTTCTAAATATACAATGTATAATAATTTTCACAGCCACATTGAAAATATCAATTTCAAACACTGGCTATTGAAATTCGTTTTTCCACGTGAAAAAACAGTTAAAAATTGCGTCCGTCTAATATTTATTTCAAACGATAGTTTTATAGAGTTTTGATCATTTTCAATGAAAATTAGCCAAAAAACATTTTTAAAAAATGTCTTATTGCGAGTGACTTAAATAATACCAAATTACCAACGGAGTATGATGTTACAAATTTTTTATTGTATCTTAGGCATAACAGTGATAAAAGTCGAAAGTTGGATGATTAAAATTAAAATTAAAATTAAAATTAAAATTAAAATTAAAATTAAAATTAAAATTAAAATTAAAATTAAAATTAAAATTAAAATTAAAATTAAAATTAAAATTAAAATTAAAATTAAAATTAAAATTAAAATTAAATTAAAATTAAAATTAAAATTAAAATTAAAATTAAAATTAAAATTAAAATTAAAATTAAAATTAAAATTAAAATTAAAATTAAATTAAATTAAAATTAAAATTAAAATTAAAATTAAAATTAAATTAAATTAAAATTAAAATTAAAATTAAAATTAAAATTAAAATTAAAATTAAAATTAAAATTAAAATTAAAATTAAAATTAAAATTAAAATTAAAATTAAAATTAAAATTAAAATTAAAATTAAAATTAAAATTAAAATTAAATTAAAATTAAAATTAAAATTAAAATTAAAATTAAAATTAAAATTAAAATTAAAATTAAAATTAAAATTAAAATTAAAATTAAAATTAAAATTAAAATTAAAATTAAAATTAAAATTAAAATTAAAATTAAAATTAAAATTAAAATTAAAATTAAAATTAAAATTAAAATTAAAATTAAAATTAAAATTAAAATTAAAATTAAAATTAAAATTAAAATTAAAATTAAAATTAAAATTAAAATTAAAATTAAAATTAAAATTAAAATTAAAATTAAAATTAAAATTAAAATTAAAATTAAAATTAAAATTAAAATTAAAATTAAAATTAAAATTAAAATTAAAATTAAAATTAAAATTAAAATTAAAATTAAAATTAAAATTAAAATTAAAATTAAAATTAAAATTAAAATTAAAATTAAAATTAAAATTAAAATTAAAATTAAAATTAAAATTAAAATTAAAATTAAAATTAAAATTAAAATTAAAATTAAAATTAAAATTAAAATTAAAATTAAAATTAAAATTAAAATTAAAATTAAAATTAAAATTAAAATTAAAATTAAAATTAAAATTAAAATTAAAATTAAAATTAAAATTAAAATTAAAATTAAAATTAAAATTAAAATTAAAATTAAAATTAAAATTAAAATTAAAATTAAAATTAAAATTAAAATTAAAATTAAAATTAAAATTAAAATTAAAATTAAAATTAAAATTAAAATTAAAATTAAAATTAAAATTAAAATTAAAATTAAAATTAAAATTAAAATTAAAATTAAAATTAAAATTAAAATTAAATTAAAATTAAAATTAAAATTAAAATTAAAATTAAAATTAAAATTAAAATTAAAATTAAAATTAAAATTAAAATTAAAATTAAAATTAAATTAAAATTAAAATTAAAATTAAAATTAAAATTAAAATTAAAATTAAAATTAAAATTAAAATTAAAATTAAAATTAAAATTAAAATTAAAATTAAAATTAAAATTAAAATTAAAATTAAAATTAAAATTAAAATTAAAATTAAAATTAAAATTAAAATTAAAATTAAAATTAAAATTAAAATTAAAATTAAAATTAAAATTAAAATTAAAATTAAAATTAAAATTAAAATTAAAATTAAAATTAAAATTAAAATTAAAATTAAAATTAAAATTAAAATTAAAATTAAAATTAAAATTAAAATTAAAATTAAAATTAAAATTAAAATTAAAATTAAAATTAAAATTAAAATTAAAATTAAAATTAAAATTAAAATTAAAATTAAAATTAAAATTAAAATTAAAATTAAAATTAAAATTAAAATTAAAATTAAAATTAAAATTAAAATTAAAATTAAAATTAAAATTAAAATTAAAATTAAAATTAAAATTAAAATTAAAATTAAAATTAAAATTAAAATTAAAATTAAAATTAAAATTAAAATTAAAATTAAAATTAAAATTAAAATTAAAATTAAAATTAAAATTAAAATTAAAATTAAAATTAAAATTAAAATTAAAATTAAAATTAAAATTAAAATTAAAATTAAAATTAAAATTAAAATTAAAATTAAAATTAAAATTAAAATTAAAATTAAAATTAAAATTAAAATTAAAATTAAAATTAAAATTAAAATTAAAATTAAAATTAAAATTAAAATTAAAATTAAAATTAAAATTAAAATTAAAATTAAAATTAAAATTAAAATTAAAATTAAAATTAAAATTAAAATTAAAATTAAAATTAAAATTAAAATTAAAATTAAAATTAAAATTAAAATTAAAATTAAAATTAAAATTAAAATTAAAATTAAAATTAAAATTAAAATTAAAATTAAAATTAAAATTAAAATTAAAATTAAAATTAAAATTAAAATTAAAATTAAAATTAAAATTAAAATTAAAATTAAAATTAAAATTAAAATTAAAATTAAAATTAAAATTAAAATTAAAATTAAAATTAAAATTAAAATTAAAATTAAAATTAAAATTAAAATTAAAATTAAAATTAAAATTAAAATTAAAATTAAAATTAAAATTAAAATTAAAATTAAAATTAAAATTAAAATTAAAATTAAAATTAAAATTAAAATTAAAATTAAAATTAAAATTAAAATTAAAATTAAAATTAAAATTAAAATTAAAATTAAAATTAAAATTAAAATTAAAATTAAAATTAAAATTAAAATTAAAATTAAAATTAAAATTAAAATTAAAATTAAAATTAAAATTAAAATTAAAATTAAAATTAAAATTAAAATTAAAATTAAAATTAAAATTAAAATTAAAATTAAAATTAAAATTAAAATTAAAATTAAAATTAAAATTAAAATTAAAATTAAAATTAAAATTAAAATTAAAATTAAAATTAAAATTAAAATTAAAATTAAAATTAAAATTAAAATTAAAATTAAAATTAAAATTAAAATTAAAATTAAAATTAAAATTAAAATTAAAATTAAAATTAAAATTAAAATTAAAATTAAAATTAAAATTAAAATTAAAATTAAAATTAAAATTAAAATTAAAATTAAAATTAAAATTAAAATTAAAATTAAAATTAAAATTAAAATTAAAATTAAAATTAAAATTAAAATTAAAATTAAAATTAAAATTAAAATTAAAATTAAAATTAAAATTAAAATTAAAATTAAAATTAAAATTAAAATTAAAATTAAAATTAAAATTAAAATTAAAATTAAAATTAAAATTAAAATTAAAATTAAAATTAAAATTAAAATTAAAATTAAAATTAAAATTAAAATTAAAATTAAAATTAAAATTAAAATTAAAATTAAAATTAAAATTAAAATTAAAATTAAAATTAAAATTAAAATTAAAATTAAAATTAAAATTAAAATTAAAATTAAAATTAAAATTAAAATTAAAATTAAAATTAAAATTAAAATTAAAATTAAAATTAAAATTAAAATTAAAATTAAAATTAAAATTAAAATTAAAATTAAAATTAAAATTAAAATTAAAATTAAAATTAAAATTAAAATTAAAATTAAAATTAAAATTAAAATTAAAATTAAAATTAAAATTAAAATTAAAATTAAAATTAAAATTAAAATTAAAATTAAAATTAAAATTAAAATTAAAATTAAAATTAAAATTAAAATTAAAATTAAAATTAAAATTAAAATTAAAATTAAAATTAAAATTAAAATTAAAATTAAAATTAAAATTAAAATTAAAATTAAAATTAAAATTAAAATTAAAATTAAAATTAAAATTAAAATTAAAATTAAAATTAAAATTAAAATTAAAATTAAAATTAAAATTAAAATTAAAATTAAAATTAAAATTAAAATTAAAATTAAAATTAAAATTAAAATTAAAATTAAAATTAAAATTAAAATTAAAATTAAAATTAAAATTAAAATTAAAATTAAAATTAAAATTAAAATTAAAATTAAAATTAAAATTAAAATTAAAATTAAAATTAAAATTAAAATTAAAATTAAAATTAAAATTAAAATTAAAATTAAAATTAAAATTAAAATTAAAATTAAAATTAAAATTAAAATTAAAATTAAAATTAAAATTAAAATTAAAATTAAAATTAAAATTAAAATTAAAATTAAAATTAAAATTAAAATTAAAATTAAAATTAAAATTAAAATTAAAATTAAAATTAAAATTAAAATTAAAATTAAAATTAAAATTAAAATTAAAATTAAAATTAAAATTAAAATTAAAATTAAAATTAAAATTAAAATTAAAATTAAAATTAAAATTAAAATTAAAATTAAAATTAAAATTAAAATTAAAATTAAAATTAAAATTAAAATTAAAATTAAAATTAAAATTAAAATTAAAATTAAAATTAAAATTAAAATTAAAATTAAAATTAAAATTAAAATTAAAATTAAAATTAAAATTAAAATTAAAATTAAAATTAAAATTAAAATTAAAATTAAAATTAAAATTAAAATTAAAATTAAAATTAAAATTAAAATTAAAATTAAAATTAAAATTAAAATTAAAATTAAAATTAAAATTAAAATTAAAATTAAAATTAAAATTAAAATTAAAATTAAAATTAAAATTAAAATTAAAATTAAAATTAAAATTAAAATTAAAATTAAAATTAAAATTAAAATTAAAATTAAAATTAAAATTAAAATTAAAATTAAAATTAAAATTAAAATTAAAATTAAAATTAAAATTAAAATTAAAATTAAAATTAAAATTAAAATTAAAATTAAAATTAAAATTAAAATTAAAATTAAAATTAAAATTAAAATTAAAATTAAAATTAAAATTAAAATTAAAATTAAAATTAAAATTAAAATTAAAATTAAAATTAAAATTAAAATTAAAATTAAAATTAAAATTAAAATTAAAATTAAAATTAAAATTAAAATTAAAATTAAAATTAAAATTAAAATTAAAATTAAAATTAAAATTAAAATTAAAATTAAAATTAAAATTAAAATTAAAATTAAAATTAAAATTAAAATTAAAATTAAAATTAAAATTAAAATTAAAATTAAAATTAAAATTAAAATTAAAATTAAAATTAAAATTAAAATTAAAATTAAAATTAAAATTAAAATTAAAATTAAAATTAAAATTAAAATTAAAATTAAAATTAAAATTAAAATTAAAATTAAAATTAAAATTAAAATTAAAATTAAAATTAAAATTAAAATTAAAATTAAAATTAAAATTAAAATTAAAATTAAAATTAAAATTAAAATTAAAATTAAATT